>OY755235.1:41170439-41289806 GCA_963576725.1 Azorinus chamasolen
CCTTTTTACGAGTATACACTCTTCTATACGGGTATACACGGGTATAAACTCCTCTATATGGATATTTATTCCTCTATACGGGTATACACTCCCCTATATCGGAATACACTTCTCTATATGGGTATGCACTCCTCTATATAGGTATATACTCCTCTATACGGTTATACACTCCTATATATGGGAATACACTCCTCTATATGGGTATACACTCCTCTATACGGGTATACACTCCTCTATATTGGTATACACTCCTCCATGCGAGTATACACTCCTCTATACGGGTATACACTCCTCTATACGAGTATACACTCCTCTATATTGGAATACACTCATCTATATGGGTATACACCTCTCTACACGGGTACGGGTATATACACTCCTCTATACGGGTATACACTCCTCTATAAGGGAATACACTCTTCTATATGGGTATATACACTCCTCTACACGGGTATACACTCCTTTATACGGGTATACACTCACTCCTCTATACGGGTATACACTCCTCCATGCGAGTATACACTCCTCTATACGGGTATACACTCCTCTATACGGGTATACACTCCTCTATACGGGTATACACTCCTCTATATTGGAATACACTCATCTATATGGGTATACACCTCTCTACACGGGTACGGGTATATACACTCCTCTATACGGGTATACACTCCTCTATATGGGAATACACTCTTCTATATGGGTATATACACTCCTCTACACGGGTATACACTCCTTTATACGGGTATACACCCACTCCTCTATACGGGTATACACTCCTCTATATCGGTATATACGGATATACACGGGTAAACACACCGCTATACGGTTATATACTCATCTATACGGGTATACCATGTTTGTCTAGATTCTGTGTATGAGCTTTCGTGAGTTTATGTGTTAACCTTCTTGTTTTAGCTCTAAGTTGTGCATTCGAACACTACGTGAGCTTTAATTTCTATATTTCCCTAACACATTATGGGAATGGCAGTCCGCTTTGATCATACATATATACGCGCAGCTACTCGGTCTAATCCGTATAGAAAGTTTATCATTATGTAATTCGTTAGTCTGAAACCATATAACGACAAAGCAAAGAAATCAATCCAGTCTCTATTTCTGTCTATTCCCTTTGAAACGAATAATGTCTGCTGAAATTTGGACCGGACGTTAAAATTATTATAAATATCTATTTTCGAGACAGTTGACAGCTTAATGCAGGGTGAAAGTCATTCAGAAAGCTCATAGAGGAGCTTTCTGCATGACTTTTACCGTGCATTAAGCAGTCACCTGCCTGAAAGTATCTAAATTCTTCTTACTGGAATTCCGAGATAGAGGGGTTTTGCTGTACTTCAGTTTCAAAGCTATTGAATGAGTGTCAAACAGCATGGATCCTGATGAGTGGTACTCGGCGTCTCATGTGGATCCAAACCGTTTGCAATGCGAGTTAGGTCGGGAAAAAGAAGGGCTTATACTGGGTACCATTATGTAAGCGAATGAAGTGTACTGGCCCATGTTGTTGTAGATGTTGTCACTGTGACAGATACAAAACAGAACCCCAACAAAGATGGTATTAATGCAATATAAGATCTCTCTCGTTATCTCTATTACCGGGAAATACTATCTGAACAGTAATGTTTATATCCAATAAACAACAACATTGACTTGTATACTTCGGTCAATTGGTGCAACACATAGTTAAAATTAACCCTATAACCCTCCTAGTATTTATGGTAATCTCGTCCAAATTGAGTTTACGAATCGACCCATGTCTAATGTACAGAGTTCATGCAACAAACACACACACGCTCGTGAAAAGCTTTGACATTGGTTGGTATAGTAAACAGGACATTGTCTCCGATCTGGGTATACATGGTTTGCTTTTATTCTTTTTAAAGAATCGCGGGATAACAATGTGTTAATTATTAATTTCAAGTTTAATATGTAGACTGTCATGTATAGTAGATGAGAACGTCTTATTCTGAGATAAGAAGGTCAATGGCATTGGTCATTATACAGTGGCATATCGAAGTACACCATGGTCTATCCTGTTTGCTTATTAAATAATATATATCTACTTCAATAGTTTGTATCGGCCAAAAGTTGCACGTGTTCATGTAACATTACAAAACTTAATATAAATACAGTAAAATCCCGCTAATGCGATCACCTAAAAGAGGTATAATTCTGGGTGCTAGATGCAGGTGGTAGCTTAATGCTGTACATTACTTTTGTCCTGCATTAAGCAACCACCTGCTTATAAAGACAAACATGTTTATTCATTCAGTGGTCGCATTAGAGGGCTTTTACTGTAATATTCATGGTGTCCTTATTTCTAACATGACTATTCATGCAGTAATGGGTTAACATCTGTATTTCTATCATTATTTCCTACATGAACGTTCACAGAGTAAAGGGTCAACATCTCTATTCGTAAGTAAATTTGTCTTTCCATGTAAGGCAAAACCATAAAACAATATCATCCGAACAAGCAAAGATAATAAGCAACTATGTTACAACAGTGGGCTCCCATCGACAATAAACAGACGGCGAATTTCTGCTGACACTGTAGAAAATAAGCTTCTGGATTGCCATGTTGTTGAAAATCGATTTGATAATCTCCTGAAGCCTCAGAGAAGTGACGAACACCCATGGCAGTTCATCTCGTTAAAGGCAATTGCAATCAACCCATTTGATATTGGATGTATCCAGTCAGTCACTCTGTCTGGTGTTTAATTAACTTGTATTTCTATTCTGCAAAGGTCCAGTCACTACAAATGAAATACTAGACATTTGTTCCGCACCACAGTATGAAACCAAACGTAGAGAATCGTTAAAAATTTAGTATTTAGATATCAAAATGTAGCCTGACAGCCCGCAGACTGGCAATTTGCATATCTTAAGCTAACAGACAGGCATACATGACATTACAGTACAATAAACCCTCGCTAATTCTATCACTCAAATAAGTATTATTATTGGGTTTCAATATGGGTGGCGGCTTAATGTAGGATAAAAGTTGCACAGAAAGCTCCTCGGGGAGTTTTCTACATGCATTTTATCCTTCATTTTACTGCCACATACATAACATAAACAGTGCTCAATTCGTTTAAGCTAAACGTTCGGATAAGTATGGTTTTGAACATGTTCAAAACAACATGACCTGCGGTATAAACGTTGAAAGTAAGATCAACATGCTCTTTGGCATCAAATCACATTGTCGTCTTCTTTAAGTTTCGGACTGAACGTTCCTTACCGTTGTTTTTGAACAACCTAGGTGAGTGGTTGGACAGTATAGATTCTGGTATTATTGCACGCCTCATCTGGATCCAAACTGTTTGAAAATGTTATTAGTGATTTCCTCAATGAAAGTCTAATGAGCCGTCTTCTGACGACCGTGCCGGTGAAGAGTTTATATAGGTACACTGGGACCGGCGATTGGCATCGAAAGCAGACTTATATTTTCACTTAATGGGTATGTATAGGTAATAGTTCATAGAAGCTAGATCCGTGTCAGCGAGTCAAATTTAGAGACAGCATGATTGTGCATCATTTGTGCGCACAGTTATGTTCATTTTGTATTTTGTTCAGCGGTAATATCTTTTCAGGACTTTAGGAATTTATCTGATGTAACTGAAGTGAACAATCCAAACATACGAAAAAAAACATGAATTCACATGCGTTTGATATCAGCCAATGGTCAAATCCCATGCTCATAATGAAATATAAATAAATCCTGTCTAAAATCAAATTACAGTTTTAGTTACAATAAAACCTCTCTATAGCGGTAACTAAATTGTGTTAATTAGTTGGTATTGAGGGCAGGTGGCTGCTGCTTAAAGCAAGGTGAAAGTAAAACAGAACGCTCCTATAGGAGCGTTCTTTTTTACTTTCACTTTGCTTTAAGCAGTCACCTGCCTTTATGACAAAATTATTGGTGTAATTTAATGGCTGTTATAGAGAGGTTTTACTGTATTCTCATACTGACAATAGGTATATATAGTAGAACGTCTCTAAACCGGGATTCTAGTAATTCTAGAGGATAATAATTTAGATACTTATAGACAGATAGCTGCTTAATGCAGGGTGAAAGTCATGCAGAAAGCTCATCTGGGAGCTTTCTGCATGACTTTCATCCTTTATTAAGCTGCCAGCTGTCTCCAAGACCGGTATATATGCTTAATTGAACGTCCGGTTTAGAGTGGTTTTACTGTACTCGTTTCCCGCATTGATGGTTTACTCCCTTCAAATAACATGGCATTGTCCAGTAGTCTGACCTTGGTTTTCCATGTTTGGAAGCTGACATATTGATTTATTTCATGAACCCCTTCATGATTTTACTTCTTATCTAAATAGTGCATCTATTAGCCATATATTGGATATTTATTGGACGAAAACATAGACTCAACTGTAAGGTAGCCTAAGGTTATTAAATTATGAAGTACTTGAGTTTATGAGAGGAAAAACAGTGAAGACTCTAAACGGTGGGTTGGGTGGGGTTCGCTACGAGGACCCTGATCTAGGTTTGCAAATAGCTGTACACTCGTTTCCCACATTTAAAAGGCTACGGTCGTGCAATCACAAAAACAAGAGCATGGGTGCTTTTTGTACAAGAAATTTGCTTCTTAAC
The DNA here is from genome assembly GCA_963576725.1 of Azorinus chamasolen. Lineage (NCBI taxonomy): Eukaryota > Metazoa > Mollusca > Bivalvia > Cardiida > Solecurtidae > Azorinus > Azorinus chamasolen. The sequence continues at coordinate 41,175,070 of OY755235.1, forward strand.
CGATAGCCTGCTATGCGCGGTCTGATCGGCGTTTGCAAACAGCTTGGATCCAGATGAGATGCCGAGTAGCTCGGCGTTCCACCAGGATTTAAGCTGTTTTACACTTGGTAAATAGTTTTCTCAAACGTTTTAACGAATCGAAAGCAAGTAAAATTGTAATATATCAGAGTTTTAGCAAACATGGTATTTTTCAACAGGCTACGGATTAATAAATCTGTCATTTCTAATACAGCTTTTATTTTCGCCATGTCTACTAATTGAAAGACGGTGTTACCGACCACCAGGGTTGGTGAACTGATTTCCTGTTATAGCTTAAAACATGGAGTGCACATCTAGTACAAAACTTATCTTTTTAGCTGTTCTCTTGGACCGTTTATTTTCTGACAAATTGACTTTTTAATCAAAGAAAGAAACACAAAGTGTGAGTATTAATTAGTTTAAGACTTGAATATAAGGGTCGTTTCTGTATCGGTAATTCTTCAATCTTATTTAGATGGACAACTATAAGCCGCAAATGTTTGTGTCAGTCCAGAGGGGTATTTGAAACGAACTTGTGCATTATTGTACTTAGACTGATTTGTTTTTCTTCATAATTCTGTCTGATCTGTTTACGTGCAAAGAATCACAATATCGTAATAACAAGATACTGGTGGTATCTAACCCTTTCCCTGTTTTATGTTTATTCCAAAGTTCAATACCTACTGAATATTCATGGACAAAATAGTTATAATGGAATACGGAAGGTAGAACATTGTGGCCAATTTAGAAAGTAAATAATCAGATCTATCAAATTCCATAAGCAAACAAAGCAGATCCTGATCAGACGGCTCCTATGGGAGCCGTCTGATCTTGGTCTACTCTGTTTGCAAATGCGTGAAAACGCGTCTATATGAAGGAAAGGGTTAAAGGTCCTTACAGTGTCAGGAATACAAGTATATTGCATATTAATCCTTATTTCCCCATCCGAAATATGACTAGCATTTGCAAACAGCTTGGGTCATTATAAGATGTCGAGGAACTGGACATTTTATCAGCAACTATACTGTCTGACAATTGTAATATGTCTCTGAAAGAAAAGTAAAACGTGTTCAATGTCTGTATTGGAAGACATTTTTGCATTTTTTCTCAGCAACCTTAAGTTCGCTTGTTTTTATATGTTTAATTATCATTCGAGTATATTTCATTTGACGAGAATTTTTCACGTTTTAAAAACTTGAAAGAAGGACAGATCGGTGTTGTTTTTTTTATTCCAAGAGATGTTTTTCTAGCGTGTGAGATTAGCTTGTATTATATTTATTGCCGCGTATCTGTCTCTTAATGGTTTTAACATCTTTTCTTCATATAATCTTTTTTCACGCATTTGCAAACAGAATAGACCCAGATCAGACGGCTTCTATATTTGGGCCTGATCTGTTTGCTAGAGGAATTTGATAGATCTGTTTCTTCAGTTTCTTAAATGGCTACAATGTTCCATCTTCCGCATTTCGTTGTAACTATTTGTTCATGAATATTCAGTAGGTATTGAAATCTTGATTAAACATCGAATAGGGAAAGGGTTAAGTAATTAGCAAACTGAGCAATTCTTGAGATATCAGCACTCAAACAGTTAATATTGTTTTTATCAATTATTCCAAAACGATTCAAAGTATATCAGAATCCATCTTGTTTTCAAATAACACCTTGAATCATTACACGTTTCGGAGTAACATAGTGCATCCTTGCACTTAGCCATTGGTTCTTATTCCAACTACGGTTACAACATGTAGTGAGATTACTATGTTAATCAACAGTGCACATACTATAAAACAATCTCAGTACACAAAGAGCGGTGGTTCTACTATAAGTTCAATCTTTGTAAGATACTGGTACCTTCTTGACAGCTGCAAACTCTTGAACTGTGCAGCTCTACAATTACATCATCGAGACTTAAATGGGCTGACTCTGCTGCAACAACACAACTAATGTGAATAGCAGCTCTACAACCACATCAGCGAGAATGGCATGGCTTAACTCTGCACAAACAGTGTCTACCATCACAAATATTGTGTAGGGAAGTTTTACATCCACATCAACGAGACTTACATGGCCTGCCACTGCGGAAACCACACACAAGGTTGTAAAGGGCAGCTCTACAATCACATCAACAGGGACTGGCACTGCTGTTACCATACACAAAATTGGCTACAAAATCACATCAACGAGAATTACATGAACTGACACTTTTGTAACCACAAATATATATTTTAGTGCAGCTATACAACCACACCAACGATAAGAATATGGGCTAACACTATAGCAACCACGTATACCATTGTGCAGGGCAGCTCTACAATCACATTAACGAGAATTACATCAGCTGACACTGCTGCAACCATAAACATTTATTCTCGTAATAAAACTGATACTAAGATCGACATTTCTAAGAAAGAGACACTAGAAGAAATTTATTGTTTCTGTAGAATGTAAATGCCCCGTAGTGAGCTGTATAAATACTTCATTTGGCGCTGGTAGATAACAAAGTTTCAATATCGTTCCTTTGCTCAGCTTTGTAAGTATGTGTCTACAAGCGTGTTTCAGATATTGGTGAATAGCAGGGGTTTGAAAGTATGCATGTTTATGATATGGCTTCTTCGAGTGTCTTTAAAAGGGACACGACATATTAATAAAGTGGAGGTTTGGTAGTTTGAATACCAATAGCAATAAAGCAATGCAACCTTCTTACAATTTAAATGCACATTCGTCATTAGCAGAAAATTCATTCGAACAATGCTTTCGAATTTCGGCTACTGTGGCGGTTGTAAAACATCGCATCGTACTTCATTATGTGTTGTTATATTTTCAGGCCCGATGGCATCATTAATTCCACTGCTTTAGTTACAGTTAAAAAATAATATCACTTAAGCTGGTGGCAGGGGACGAGTAGTGTTGCGCTTTAAATAGCAGCTCATGAACAGACTAAATATACGGTGTCTGCAATTTTCTCTATTCGCCTTACTACTTTTGCTTTCAAGAATCTCCTACCTTCAGAATTTAAAACCATTGACCTAATATTTAGCTCTTCTAACATCTTCAGTGACATGAATAATGTTTGCCAAGCGTATAGTTACATCTGAAGCGAATATTGATATTTAACTGGTTAGAACACACTGAGAACTAAGGTTCAATTATTATGATTTGTTAAATTAATGCATCATATTCAAGAATACTAATGATTAGGTATGTCATTTCCATACATTCTCACAGAAGAAACACGACGGGCTCAGAATGTGTAGAATCGTTGAAGCACAATACCAAACTCACTATCGCAGAGTACAAATATTAAACTGTCTTCAATAGAGAATTGCACAAAGGTACAAAGCAATTATTAACTACAACACTAATTCAGACTCTAGTACTTCTGAAAGATATGGACAGACAATGTGGAAAAACAGTCAAACAGGGGGAGCACCACTCAAAAGGGCACGGCACCGAACATAATCAAACAAAAATCGGCTTAATAACTAGACAAAACCTGACGAAACGCACATCAAGACATAAAAAAATAACCATATAAAATAACAAAGTACCGGTAGTCCATAGGCTGAAAGTAGGAGTACCGCCTTGGGACGGTCAGTTGTCAAAAGGGGGTACTGAGGGCTTAAACTTGATCAGACCAGGGTGATTGTTATTGCTAATTCTTTTCTGACAGAAACAGTGCAAGGAACCATCCATACCCATCATGTTTCCATAGCTTTTGATGTCAGGTCCATGTGCAAAAAAACTACGTTATGATCATATCATCGACTGGGTTGCCAGGAGAAACTACGAGCCGCGAGTATAACGCGATTATAACGCACAGACGTGTCAAACAGCAAGTGATTGTGGTCATGATTTGTTTGTATGAAACTAACCTCGGTTTTACGTCGCTTTAACTGTATTTCAATCATATCTCGAGGCCCAGTTCGTTACAGGTGGAGGAAGACCCCAGAACATTTTCCGTTCATGGAACACATTGTTTCGTGCACAGAAGAAATCCGGGTAGAACCACCGACCTACCGCACGCCGGCTGGAAGATTGTGGCAATTCGGTCATTGCAAGCAATGGTAGTGATCAACATGTACATTGCTACATTACTAGAACAGATAACCAGCATTAAGTACATGTATGTGGGAAACAAGATGGGGTCATAAAGGGAAGAACAGACAAAATCGGGAAGACTCATATAATACTGCAACGACACTGCTCATTAGCACATGGGAAGTGACAAACTCAACTCCCACCGCATCAAATAAAGGCCATTCAAATCTTTGGTAGTTTCCATTGTCTGACATAGATTTAATTAGACATAACTTGGCGAGTTAGTGAATTGTTTCAAGACATTCGGTATGAATTACCCGTGTAAATCTCTCCAAACACAAGCAATTTGATTTATGGCGAGACGCCTTGTAGGGCATACATGACCATTTTCTAGCAATGATCGCGACGTGCAGGAACTCAGTTCGTCCGTGCTTCATACTGTAATAGCCATACCATAACAACCCAACAGGGTACACACTACATTAAGAAAACAGCTAGTCGGACAATTTGAAGGAATGGACTGCTTGGAATCACCAGATGTGCCCGAAAGACCACAGACTGGACTGCATGCTTACAACATCTCATTTAATGAGTCTGGTAAGGAGTCGAGTGTCTAGTGATGATTGTATCCATAGCAAATACAGTAAAACCCCTCTAATGTGACCACTTAATGATCAAACATGGCTGTCTTTATAAGCAGGTGGTTGCTTAATGCATGACAAAAGTAATGCAGAAAGTTCCTCTAGGAGCTACCACCTGTATCTAGCACCCAGAATTATACCTATTTTAGGTGGTCGCAATAGCGAGGTTTTACTGTACTTGAAAATGACACATCCGACCTCCATTTGAGTTTTTCCTTTTCTTTTAATCACTTTAATTAAATCCTTTAGATGAATACAATGCATATAAATAATCCATATAAAGGTGTATTTAGAATACACTCAGACAACATACAGATGAGCAAGGGCATAATGCAACGTTCATGGTCATATGGTTCTATGGAGTACAAAGGCAGCAAGCGGGTTGTTTTGTATTGCGGTAATATTGAAAGTGTTATAAATAAGCATAACACGATGATTCATATCACCTATTTTGGCCAATCATGTTTGTTTCGGAATAATACAGACGTTCGATAAAAAGTGATTATGTATCATGGATACCAAGTAATATCAATGTAATTCGCTACAGCATCAGAAAACAGTTTAACCTTCTTTATCTGCCATGCGTTCTACCGTCTTATTCACAAGCAATTTTAAAAGTGTACATATATATTGCTTTAAAAACAGACATTCAGTGGTGTTGTTGCAAACACCTCAACAAGTTACACTCTGTACAGTCATGCTAAAACATTACTATCACCATAAAAGTTTATTTTTGACGTATAATACATTATAGATTTGTTTGTATACTTATAAATATTTTGCTATTTAAATTCTGTCCGAGCTAAGCAGTCACGGGCCGGAAAACCAGACAAGCAGTTCAAAGTTGTCTACATAGGTCATGAGTGAATTGTCCACCAAATTGTCCCGCATTGAAATTTATGGACAGGACAGAAATCAAAAATTCAAATAACAATTTGTGGATCAGAATAAATGCGAAAGGAAATCAATGGCTGATTCGATCTTATTTAGTCTGTTCATGAACAGTGATAGTGGAACACTACTTGCGTCGCCAACGCTGGCCTAAGCGTATTCAATTTTCATTACTAAAAGCACTGACGTTGTTGATCCCGAATGTCTAGAAAATACAACAACACTGAGAATGAAGTACGGGACGATTTGTTTCCACCGCCTCACAAGCACTCAATACGTGCTGGTATGAAGTAAATAAATTCTGCAAGTGGGAGATACTTCGAAAGCCAAGGCAGCGATGTGAAAAGAATAGTCTGTTATATTGAGTCTGTTAATGAGCAGTTGTTAAAGGTGCAACACTACAAACTAAGACTTGTATTTTATAATTGTAACTCTTTAGATGACAGTAACATTTTAGTCGCCTAAATTGTTTTATGAATGTACTTTATTGAGCAATTTTACAATATCAAAGTATGACATCTGCCTTTAAAAATATAAATGATTAACTCAGTGAAAGCCTTAGTACTCTGTTGAGACGCCCTCTAAAATCCGGAAACGGAATGAAGACGTCGGATCCTGGTACCATCTCGATTTTTGTACCCTCTTTTACTTTGCCACAGTTACTCTGGTTGCAGCTCAGTCAATGAATAAACTAGCGATATGTGGATCTAGTGTGTTTCACTTAAACATGTCTTCGTTTTACATGCAATTTACCACTTTATTTGCAATTGCGCTTGTTGTAGATTAGACGGAGAGGGGATGCGTTTATTGACACTGTTTGTCTTTTAGGGTGGGGGCACTTGTCACTGAACATTCCAAGGCGGTACTTCCATCTTCGCCCTAATATTTGTTTGTTTTGTTTTTGTGCGTCCCTTTTGTCTTTTGATGGGCATGTACATGTAGTGTTCTGTTTTGTCATGGTGCTGTTCGGGCGACTGTGTTTTATATGTTTTGTTTTTGTTTTGTATGTGGTGTTTCCTGCATTACTAATACATTTCCTTTCACAACTCTAAGTAAAGCACCACTATCACCCACTTGTATAAGTGTTAGGGACTGGTGTCGGATTAAACATTGCATAATAATTTATGTTTAATTGCTGTCGATGAAAAATAGGATGCAAAAAGGATGGCAATGCAAATAATTAATATGCTATTTTCAAACATAATAAGTAATGTAAACTGGTTTTTACTATATGTTTAACACGATAATTAATACAATACACCACTTTAAAGGAGTGTATTGGTAAAAAAGTATCTATACAGTTTCAAACCATTAGCATTTATTCCCGTTAGCTAAATTAAAGGCAATCACCATCAATGTAATACAGTTAGTCTTTATATGTTGAGTGTTTAATTACCATTCGCTGATAATAGAATGACACAGAGCGAGTACTTCTAATTAGTCACAGGAGGTATGATAGTTCCCAATGTTTCTTTTATATATATTTACATTGTTTAAAATTAACACTTTATCTCCTGAATGATTAAAACTATCCCCTTATGAATATTAATTAAACAAAACGTTGTACCAAAATGTATCACTAAAGAAATTCATTTATACGACAAACAGTGCAAACCCCGATGAGAGGACTCCAACATAAACATTTTGAATAGGGTCTAAATTGTTTACAAATGTCTTATATACTTCCCGCAGATCAAAGGTTAATAAAGAGTTACAGTAAAACTTCGATTATCCGAACACTAAAATACGTATTATTATCGATCTTTAAGACAGGTGGCAGCTTAATGCATGGTGAAAGTCATGCAGAAAGCTCCTCTAGGAGCATTCTGCATGACTTTCACCATGCATTAAGCTGCCACCTGCCTAAAAGGGTCTAAATTCTTCTATACCGAAAATTCGAATAATCGAGGTTTTACTGTATGTATCTATGCGCACACTTCAGCAGCATGTTTTTATTTTACACTTTCTTTTCTACATAAATAATTCACATACCGTATCCACATGTCCTTATGATTGAATTACATGTACATGTAGAAAGCTCTAATGAATACAAAACGAGGGGCCACGAAACACATTAGCGTATTGAGTGATGCGCTCTAGCTACCTGTTACCCCATGGGCCTACTTATCCTATTTATCAATTCTGTCAACTGCTACTTACTGGCTCGCTTTATTTCAGTCCAAACATTTACATTAATCTTGGTATTGACCATATTTCTATTGCAAAATATGTTTTCTCCTTAATCCGTTCTCTCATATTGACGCCTTTTGACTCCTTTATTAATGTCACTTTCTGAAACCAAATGCGTTATTTATGACAATGGTTTCAAAACTACACAACTCTAAAACGCTCCTAATCTACAGTTAATGCTCATTTTCATAAGATTAATTCAAAGGGGGGAATGAGTTGAATTAGCATTTGTATCATTTCTTTGCAATAACTGACAGAGTAACTGACAGAGTGGAAAATAACTTGAACTCGGATGAGCCACACACTTAATTGTGTTTCATACTTGAAGGGGAATAATGTCAAATGGGAAAGATAAACCGTAAACATATTAAACAACTTAACGACTATACACGATAAACCAGCTTTTAAGCATTTCATTCGATCGGTATGAATTAATAATGTGATCGTATTTTTTTTCGAAATCCTTAAAATTTCGTCTACTGGGGGCGGATCCGTGACTTCTGCAACAGTTTGGATCCAGATGAGACACCGAGTAACTTGGTGTCTCATCAGGATCCATGTTGTGTTAGTGTTTTCGAAAAGAAATGCAAGATGAATCAAGTTTAAAAACTGAGGTGGCGACAGTTTCTACTGACATTAACTTATGCAGCAGGCTAAAGATGACAGTGATTGTGAATTTATAGACGATCTACAATCATTAGATAGCGCGGAAAATGGCAATGGGGCGAATTAATGGCCTGGTGGCTGCTGAAAAACATTTAGATTTGGCTTCATAAATTGACTAGAAGCTTGTTATTTAGACATTGGTGTGTGTGTTGGGGGGGGGGGGGGTAGCAAAGATGGTGTCCTGAAGAACTTCATTCTCAGTGTTGTTATACCTTCTGATCCTTCGAGATCATGAATCTCAGTACTTCTTGCTCTGAAAATTGAATACTGCTTAAACCGGTGCTAGGGGGCGTGAGCAGTGTTGCACTTTCAATAACTGTTCATGAACAGACTCAATAAAACCGAGTCTGCAATTTTCTCATTTTGTGTTGCAAATTTTGCTCTCGGGGGATCACCTCCCTTCAGAATTTATAATCTTCACAACAGCAGGTGTTAAGTGCTTGTGTGGCGGCCGTAAAACGTCGCCCCGTACTTCATTCTCAGTGTTGTTATACCTTCTGATCCTTCGAGATCATGAATTTCAGTACTTCTTGTTCTGGAAATTGAATACTGCTTAAGCCGGTGCTAGGGGGCGTAAGCAGTGTTGCACTTTCAATTACTGTTCATGAACAGACTCAAGAAAACCGAGTCTGCAATTTTCTCATTTGGTGTTGCAATTTTTGCTCTCGGGGGATCCCCTCCCTTCAGAATTTTTTACTACCCAATGGCGAGTGACAGTGAATAGCATGAACACCGATCATCACGTATGCATATTGTTTAGTGATGCTATCCGAGATAGGATTACCCAATTTACCCCAGGCGAGTTCTAGAGACATGTGAAATACCAGGAAATAGACAGAATGCTCGACTAATAAATGACGATTATCTGTGAAAGCGTGAAAACCTATCATCACGTGTGAATATTATTTAGTGACGCTAGTCGAGATAGCATTACCCAGTTTACCCAAGGCGTGTTCTGTAGATATGTGGAAAGTAAGAATAATGGTAGTCTAATGAATGTCCCGCGCTTTCTCTAACGAATCTAATGCGATTATTTAAAAGTGAAAAGCGCGAGATTCTGACCTCACGTGCGTGTTTTGTTCAAAGCTGTATTCTGCTAATAACTTAGTGCTAAAGGACATGGTAAGGAAAGAGTTTTTTTTATCGAAAAAGACTATTTTTATTACCTCGGACACCAACTAAAACATGTCCGCTATGCACGGAATATGTCGTAAATTCCATTATGTGTACTGGACGTATTAGACTAACATGTAGGTAAATTATTACACACTAGACATGTTTACTCTTTCCACTGATACACGTCAGCCATTGCTGTGAAATCTCGTGGTGTTGTTCCGAAAATGGAAATTGACCGAGCGTTTCCGTTGATTTCCGTGTAATCTAATTATTAAGTTAAGCTATTCATTTGAATGTACTTTGATATAACTGACGTTTTCCTTGCTGGAATACAGGCCCCGAACTAATATTACTATTTGATTGAGCCTGAGATCATTCTCAAGCATCTGATTGGTCAAATTCTGAGCAAGTTCAGAATCTGACCAATCAGATACTTGTGAATGATCTCATACCCAGACTCAGGCGTTTATAACATTCGACCCAGTTTCAGTTGGTAACTGTTCTAATAGATTCCAATGATTGGTTGCATAATGTTTTAGATATCGAAAGTAACTAAGTCAACGAATGCTGTTTTTCTAGTTTGTATCTATAATGACACGAAATAAGATAACACCGTTCATCGAATGGTTTATTTAAAAGTTTTGAAGTATTGGGTATTGTGCATTCACTCACATTCTTTTGTTATGTCAATCAATCATATGCAATCTTTTAATGTCTAATATTCATCAAATAAAACTGACAATACTAGATTAGCCCTTGTCCTACTGATCCAGACCTATACTTGCATTTGCTATTCATTTGACGTTACAGTTAAACAGTCGACAAATTTAACTCGAATATCGGATTAGCTCGGACTAAAATTTCGGTTCTTCCAAAATTTACAATACAGAATTCATCTTTAAGGTATCACTACGTATACATGTATCTAGAAACACGCGTGGCAGCTTAATATATGTCTAAAGTAGTACTGAAAGTCCCTGTAGGAGCTTATAGCATTTCTCTAGACCTGCATTAAGCTGTGTACTTGAGAAATTGTCCAGATAAGACATCGGATAGCTTTGGTTATCTCGAAGTATTTTTTATGGTTCCTTGAAGTTTTAGATATCGGATTCAGTTGCATTTACATGACAGGTGTTTTTATTGTTAACCCTTCTCTTGCTGAATTTTAAAATACATTTCCCCTTCTTTACCCATGCCCTGTTGTATAATTGCATATATCTTCACTGTGTACAAGTGTTTCGCTGTGCAATCACTGCTGTGGAGTGCACTGGTTGCACAAACCACTTGTAAATAGTGCAGACCCTGGTGAGACAGCTCCTACAGGAGCTGTCTCATCTGGGTCTTCACTATTTACAGGTAGATATATTGACGTGAATAGCAAGCAATTCAGTTTCATTGGTAAATGTTATAGAATCGAATGATGGCATAAATTTTGCATACCGAAAGTAACCTTGTCAAAGAATGCTGTTTTCCTGTTTTGAAACGAAATAAGAAAACGTCATTCATCGAATGTTTCATTTAAAAAGTTTTGAACATGGAAGTATGGGTATTGTGCATTTACTTGCATTCGTCTGTTATGTCAATCATATTCCATCTTTTTATGTCTAATATTCATCAATTAGAACCGACACTACTAGATTAACCCTTATCCTACTGACCTTAGCCTTACTTACTTATTAGCTAACAGGTTGTATCCAGAGCAGATGCCGTGTAAATCGGGTCTCACCAGTATCCAAGCTGTTTAACGCTTTGTCCATAGTTTCTCGAAAGCTTGTTCCCCTGTCACTAGTTTCTCGAAAAGCTTGTTACAATCGGAAGTAGTCAAAAGTTCTACCGATTCCAATTTGAGCAGATCTAATTTAAAGCGGCGTAAGTGTTAAGTAATTACGGGCACGGAAACTTTTCACACATTTTACAGTCTTGATGGATGTTTTCAAACTGGCAATGCCCCATGGGCATAACTAAATGAAGATAAGACTCTTACTATTCAGCAAATCTGTTTATATTCTCTTGAAAGTTTCATTATGAAGCGTACATATGAGCTTTTTATAAATAATTAAACAAGGAATATGTTACCACTTTGCTCTTTGTATTGGACTGCATTGGATTTCGATGGATTGACAATAGTACAGTAATGAACTAGTTCTTTCAATGTCGGTGAAATATTACTCGACTGAAATTTAATACAATATTGGTATAAAGAAAGTGTTAAACTCTCAATGCATTTATAGCATTGGGGATTGGAAAGATGGCATTTATAACCATTTTAATATGTTTCAGCCTGCATCTTGTGAGAGTGTTGCCTTTCAATAAGGGTATAGAAGACATAACTGCAACATAACGCATATTCGGCCCGTAATTTCGCTTTCTTCGACACAGATAAACATCCAAGCTGCCGGTTTTGTTTGATTTTTATCTTTTTTTCGTCGTTTTAACCCTTTCACCGCCGCAGTCGTATAAATGCACCACGACAAACAGTGCAGTCTCAGATCAGACGCCGCCTTTTCAAGACGGAGTCTGATCAGGAACTTCACTATTTGTCTCCATCTCTATTTCTATATATGTGCTTTATTCCTTTGAAATTTGCTATTATTTATCTCATTTCCTTATTTTGCAAACTTGGATTGCAGACGACAATTTGGCGCCGAAAGGTTTTAATGGTATTTCAGTTATATCACGTCATACGGCTAACTACAGGTGGAGGAAGACCCAATAGGTTCTGTACACGGAACACATTGCATTGCTTCGTGCACAGAAGAACATCCAGGTAGAACTACCGATCTACCGCAAGCCAGCTGTGAACCTTCCTCACGTGAAAATCTAAGCTGCCGGATATTCAACCCATACTCTTACCCCGCAGTAAATATTTTGTCTGCTCAAATACGGATAGGTTTATGTATGTCTCTGATTCGATTACGCTTTTGAGAAACTATTGGCCTTATATCAAACAGGTTGGATTCTGGTGAGGATCCGAGACACCCAAGTGTGAGTCCGTTTGTGGATAGCGGGTAAACAGTTTCCCTGTTCTATGTTTATTCCAAATTTCAATACCTACTGACTATTTACGGATCTATTTTAATAATAATATTTTCAAACTACATTGAATATTATGCAGCTAATTAGTTCTCAAAATATGATTTTAGCAAGAAATAAAATAAATCGCTATTAAACCCTTTAGATATGTGTTTTAATGCCTTTACAAACATAATATACACAGTTCAGACAGCTCCAGTAGGCACTGTCTGATCAGGATCTGCTATGTTTGGTTATAAAATAATTAATACATATCTTAATGCAGAATGACATTTATGCAGAACGCTCATGCAAACGTGATCGCTTCTGGAATGTGAGTTACTGTATAGCAATAACACCATTTTGAAGTATCAAACTCAGTTGAAGTATCAGTTGAGCACCTACATGAGCACAGGGGTCTGGACCGCTTCATTGGAGTCTATATGTACTATATAATAACAAGGGTTCCAACTAGCAGAACGGACATCCATGTACCACAAGTACAAATATGAATGTAACTCTTGCAATTTCAATGATAATTTTGTAATTCTTTCGGTTATTGAAAGCCAATATATTTTACTATCAAATAAATATAATCTTCTGACGGTAACTTATGCACAATTATCAATCCAACAACGATTTTCTCAAAATTTCACGTGTTTTCTGGGTCATTGACAAACGTTCGTTCATCCCGGTTTCACTATATCACAGCCATAACCTGGCGATTTTCAATTCAAAAGATGGCGTGGTTCAATAAAACAATTCAATTATATCACCAATCTCCATTTGTTTTGTCCTCTTAATAAGTAAGCAACTAGCAACAGCGGCCTTTCCGTCTGTCGTTATGTTTCTATTTCGGATGGTGCCATTTTGCAACAAATTTGAATGGAGCCATTTCATTGGATGAGCGAAGGAAAAGTTGGGAAATCCGTGACGTCACGTACAATGGCTCCTTCCTCGACGATTTGAAGCAAATTGACAAAACTCGCTAGTTTTACACCATTCTTTTGATGCTGGGGACTAAAACATTGGAGGTGGGTGATAGAAATAATTCGTTTTATTGAACCACGCCATTTTTTAAACTGCAAATTACCAGGTTATTGCTGTGATATAGTGAAACCGGGGTGAACGAACGTTTGTCAATGGCCCAAAAAACACGTGAAATTATGAGAAAATCATTGTTGAATTGATACTTGTTCATAAGTTACCGTTATAAGGTTATATTCATTTGATAGAAAAATATGCTTTCAATAGCCGAAAGAATTACGAAATTATCATTTAAATTGTAAGAGTTACAGTCATATTTGTACTCGTGGTACACGGATATCCGTCCTGCTAGTTGGAACCCTTGTTATTATATAGTACATATAGACCCCCATGAAACGGTCCATATCCCTGTGTACATGAGCTGACTCGTGAAACCATGGTTTGTAGAACACTTTATATGCCATACCTTGGGTTTACAATGTTTAGATGCAATGCAACCCGAACAAACCACACTTGACAAATTATGTATGGTACAACTAACGCATTCTATCGTTATTATAGTCTGATCACGGATTTATTGTCTTAGAGCTGCACTGAGCTTTAGATTTGTCTATACAGTACCGACATGCATTTTACAAAAGTGACGATTATGTTACTATGGTAATCATGGAAAACATATTTATCAAAAAACAATTTTATTCGATGTGCAGCAAACGCTCTCTACGTCCAGATTGAGTCATTAAACTTTTCCTGCATATAAACGTGTTTTCACGCATTTGCAAACAGGGTAGACCCAGACCAGACGGCTCATGTAGGACCCGTCTGGACCCGTCTGATCAGGGTCTGTTGTTTGCTTATGGAATTCGATATATCAGATTATTTAGTTTCAAAAATGACTACAATGTTCTATCTTACATATTTCATTGTAACTATTGTGTCCATGAATATTCAGCAGGTATTGAAATTTGTAATAAGTATAGAACAGGGAAAGGGTTAAGATACATGTTAGCTTCATGTAGAAATTTGTCATATATGCAATCTGTATTATCTTCTGCATTAATTTAGCAGCCGATTGTATTTATTGAAATCCATACGTGCTCATGACGTGGTCGGTGTGACGATGTTCTACTGTACATTTACATCTTATTAACAATAGCGGTATTGTTCTTATCCTTAGCATGTTTAACCCTTTCCTCCATTAATACGCCTTTCAACGCCTCTATAATAGTCATAACTTGGAGTCCACAGGAGCAAATACTCTATTTATCACAATGATTTCAATACCATACAATTCTAACATTCTCTAGTAAATGCTCCTTTTCGTTAGATTTATTTAAAAAGGTTGGGTCTAAAAGTAGCCTATGCAGGAAAGGGTTAAAACATAATGCAAGTTCAACTCTGATCAGCTACGTCGTTTACTTACTTTAACCCTTTCCCTCATATACGTGTTTTCACGCATTTGCAGATCAGCGTCTGCTCTGTTTGCCAGTAGAATTTGATATATCTGTTTCTTTGCTTTCTAAAATGTCTACAATGTTCCACCTTCCATATTTATTTATAGCTATTTTGTTAATGAATATTCAGTAGATATTGAAATTTGAAATAAACTAGAAAAAGGAGAGGGTTAAATTCATTATAACGTTTTAGAAACAATGGACGGAGTGTCAAACAGCTTGGATCTATGGAGCGGTATTTGGGTCAAAATTATAGTTATGATTTTACTAAGCGGGTACTGTTATCTACATGCTAGTTGTTAATTTAAATTTTAGATACTCATTTCGATGTTGTTAAATACAATTTATCTATTTAAACTTCTATTTTAATTGTCTTTTCCGTTTTTCAAAAATCTTATATTTCATTCGCAATCTCAGAAGCTAGCCGCCTTATTCTACATGCCTCATTCTATATTCTTCATTCTATATTCTTAATTCTTATCGCTAAACGCTAAATGTTTCAACTCATTTTTTTACGAAACTAACTCACCAAATACTAGCTGTAGCTGCAAGTACTCGATGACAACGTTAAACCGTATTAGATCATTGTTAATCATTGAAAATCATTGTTATGTACAGAATATAAAGCTTTTATTTTGTTTAAATCTCATATTTTTTGAAGCTGAAGTGCCAAAATATTCGAATGCTCCTTAATGCGACATGTCTAAATTTAGATTTATATACAACTAAAATTCACTGGTCAATAACAGGTGCGGCCGTGGCAGAGTGGGTAAATATGCTGGTACTTTTCATTTTGGTATTGATGGTTGGCGGTTCAAATCACGACAATGACACATTTTTTTTTTCTTTTGGGAAGTTTATTTTTGGGATTTCTTTTCTTTTTATCATTCTAAATGAACACTTCTTTATCGTTTCACGATTTTGATAAACAGTGTATGTGTTTCATGATTGTTTTTAAAATTTTGTTTGGGTGTCGAATTTGGGGTCCCCCTGTCGAAATAAGGAACCCAAAGCAGATCAAATTAGTAACGTATTGCACTGCAATGAACTCATACACGTTCATAAGCAATAGTAATTAAAAAACGGTGGTAAATATACGTATTTCTTTGTTGCCATGTCGAAGTACAACAAACTCTTATCGTTACGACGAATATGTGTCTTAAGGTGTCGAAATAAGGGCCCTTTACTCTACATATAAATAGAGGTGTTAAACCCCGTATTTTAGCAAATAACATGTAGGCGTTTCGAGAAAGCAAACACGCTAACATTTGGTTTGTTAATATAGAATCTATGCTTTTTGTATGAATTAATGCGGATTGGTGATAACGAATGGTATCTGTAACCCTTTCCCTCATATGAACGACCTTTGACTCCTTTGCAAACAGAACAGACCCATATCAGACGGCTCCTATAGGAGCCGTTTTACCTGGGTCTACTTTGTTTGATTATGAAACAATGTACATGTAGATCTGATTCTAATGTTTCTACCACTTGTTCGTGATGCCATGACAAAATACATCTAGGATCTAGATCTAATTAATATTCTTACTTTCATGATTTTTACATGAATATATGAGGGAAAGTGTCAACCTTTACCATACTATGAGTGAATCCAAGATTGATTTTGCATATAGTTTAGATCTAGATCAGACACCGGGTGGTTCAGTGCGGCATCAGTATTCAAGCTGCTTGACACCCCGATTGCGTAGAGTGAAGAAGGAATATAAAATGTCTGATCGGGGTCTGTTCTGTTTGCTTATGAAATGGTTAGATCTGATTCTGCAGTTTCTGCCATGGCTAAAAGTCCATGTGTTCACATCAGCCGTTTTAAACACTATTCTAATTGATTTTCATGACGTCATTATTTCCTATACGAATATTCAATAGGTACACGGTTAATCGGAGAGCTATCACTGGTGCTTGATTGCCTGTACAGTTTGTGCACAGTAGCATATCTCTACAAATAATTATAATTCTGAGTTTAAAATTAGTGCAGGACGAAAGTTATAAACAGCAGTCTTCTAATCAGGATCTACAGTAAAACCCCGTCTAAACCGGACGTTAAATTCAGTATAGATATCAGTCTTGGATACAGGTGTCAGCTTAAGGCAGGGTGAAGTTCATGCAGAAAGCTCCTCTATGAGCTGTCTGCATGACTTTCACCCTGTATTAAGCAGCCACCTGCCTAAAAGTGTCTAAATTCTTCTCTACTAGAATTCTGGTTTAGAGGGGGTTTACTGGACTATCAGGTAAAGGGTTAACTTCCATCTTTCAAGTCTGAATTTTCACAGTGGAACATCAGTTTTTTAACTATAGAGTCCACGCAGTGTGAGAGGCTTACACCTGCTTGAACGTTTTGAATGACAGACTGCAGCTCCTGATCAGAAAGCTCCTTTAGGAGTCCTCTGATCTGGGTCGACACTGCGTGTATATGTCCAATGTAATAAGCTCGCGTGGATGTATGTATTATCCCTTCCCCTCAGGTAACCGCTTTTTATACCTGTGCAAACAGAGTAGACCCAGATCAGACGGCTCCTATGGAAGCCGTCTGATCAGGGTTCAATTTGTTTGCTTATGGAATTATAACAGTGCTGATTCTGCAGTTTCTATCCAATACCAAACAAGAGTGTGTTTGTGAAACACTTATACCCCCGACCTTTGACCCTGGAGGATGACCTTGACCTTTGATCCATGGACCAGGGAGTTGAACGCGAACCATTGTCTTTTTGTGGTGAACATTTGTGACAGGTTATTTTGAAATCAATTTACAGAAAAAAAGTTACAGAAGGGACACGAATGAACGGACAGACTCAACATATTAATAATTTGAGTTAAAGCATTTACCGTTTACCGATTTGCAGTTCAGACTTTAGAAATCTAGTCATGAAGCATTAAGCGTTAACAATTAACATTCCAAAAGAAAAAAAAAGTGTCGCTGCCGTGATTTGAAATTTAACCATCAATACCAAAATGTGTTAACTGCCAGCAGATTTACCCACTCGGCCACGGCCGCATATAGTATGCATTTGGGGAATTTTAGTTATATAATTTATAAATCTAAATTTAGACATGTCAAATCGAGGAGCATTCGTATAGTTTGGCACCCTATTAACAAAATAAACGCTTTATATTCTGTACATAACAATGATTTTCAATGATTAACAATGATTTTCTACAATCTTACTAATACCGTTTAACGTTGTCATCGCGTAATATAGCTAGAGCTAGTATTTGGTGAGTTAGTTTCGTAATAATTTGAGTTGAAACATTTACCGTTTAGCGACAAGAATTAAGAATATAGAAATGAAGAATATAGAATGAGGCATGTAGAATAAGGCGGCTAGCTTCTGAGATTGCGAATGAAATATAAGATTTTTGAAAAACGGAAAAGACAATTAAAATAGAAATTTAACTAGATAAATTGTATTTAACAACATCGAAATGAGATTTATATCTAAATTAACAACTAGCATATATGTAGATAGCAGTATAAACTTAGTAAAAGCAAAACTTTAATTTTGCCCCAAATACCGCTCCATATGGATCTTGATTGAGGTTATTCGGTGTCTCATTTGGATCTAAACTGTTTGCAAATACCGACCAGGTTACGCTAAATAGGCAAATGGTTAAACTCACAACCTGGGTAAATATCGGGAAAAAAGCGTTCAAATCTAATGGATTTAGAATAAGGTAATTATACTGTCTGTAATAATCATTGAAATATTTATATGAAAAGACCATGTCCTTTTGTGTGTGCCATTTTGTGTTTGGCGTTCCCGATATGACTCATTTCCCCACTTTAGTGCTGGCACGAATCCTTTCATAGAATTTTCTAAATGTTTGGTATAAATAAAAAGAAAAATATATGTCGACGTGTTAGATCTTTTGTAAATTGGCAGTTTCCGTGGTAAGCGTACACGTATGTGCCAAAACTGTCAAAATGACTACACTCATTTAAATATAATAAAACTGAACCAAAAGCATTATAATATACGAAACAAACATTATTTTACACATGAATTACTGGTTTTTATACTGTATGAAAAAGATAGTAATCTCAACATTTTTTTACAAAGTAAGTTTTTCATATTTCGCCATTCGACAAAATTTCATATTTCGCCATTCGACAAAAAATGAGAAAAATAAACACGTATTCTGCGAATAAATAAAGATATTGAAAACTTTTTTGCATAGAATTTTCCAAAACATTTATATTTTAGGTAAAATGTAATGGTGAATTCAAAAATAAAAAGCAAAAATATATGTCGACGTGTTAGATTTTTTGTAAAATGGCAGTTTCCATGGTAACCGTATGTGCCAAAACTGTCAAAATGACACTTTTAGTTTATATATATAAATATACGGAAATTATTAAAGAAAATATATATTTTATATACTTTTTTTAAAATTATACAATAAAAGATTGAAGTTGACGTTCTACCTTTTTTTCAGAAATCCGTGGGTTCAATGTTAACCACTTATAATACAAAAAGTAGTGAAATTCATAAAAAAAATGAAACATTTTCAAACATACAGGATAAAATAATCCTGATTTGTTCATTACATATTACTAGACAGTTTATGAAGTCTATTTGTGTTTAAATTTATCTTTAAATAACAACCACCTTGCGAGTAAGCCCACTGAAAATGTGGAACAAGATCTGTTTTTCTTGCATAACTAACGCGGAAAGTATCGAATAGATATTCCTGACTGTGAACATGAACTATAATTTGCATTCAAGAGTTATCAATGTATGCAATGTACACACAGACTGGAGATGGTTATAGATTCGAATCCAATTTCGGGGATACAATTTGAATAGATGTTCTAATAGTCTGTTTGCCGAAGTAACCCTCACTTTTCTATTCACTTTCTCAGTTAATAACTTGTGTACACAACCACGACCTCCGCGATCAACTGCAAGTGTAATTTATTCTTCTGATCCTTTCTCCCTTAGACCTGTTCTCAAAATGCCCGTTTATTCGATATGTTTGACTTATTGTTTGTTTCGTGGCTTTACGTAACATTTCCCGATTACTATACAACTACATTCTTTGTGAAGAGTTACTATCGGTGATTATCTACCTTGGATGCGCATAAAGATGCGCAGAAATTACTACCGAAAACGTCTTTAAGTCTATATTTCTACTTTTACTTCTACTGGGATACTCCCAACAATCAATTTCTGATTATAACTGGGAGGTCGGAAGACAGTGTTAGCTTGTTAAAACAAAATCTACACAGATTTCCGTTATATACAAAGTTATGGTTAAAAATAAAATGATATATGTTGTTAGAACATGAAAACAGAGAGGCTATCAGAGAAGTCTTGGAGACTTTCGTTAGCCTTGATGTCATATGGCAGGACATTCCAATGTCTGAATGTACGAGGGAAGAAGGAGTTCATATGATACTTAGTTCTGGAGAATGGCATGATATAATTCAGGTTTCTCGAGGGTGTCAGATAGTTGTGATCCACTATTACCAGGTTGTTTGAAATTTTGTAAAGCATGATAAGTGATGAAAAATTTCGTCTTTGTTCTAAAGTAGGCCAGTTAAGTTTTTGGAGCATTGCTGTAACACTGCTATAATAAGAATAATCATTTAAAACATATCTTGCAGCAGACCGTTGCACTCTTTCTATTTCATGTGTAAGGCCTTTCTGCCATGGATGCCATACTGTACTACAATATTCTAACTGCGGTCTAACATTGGTCTTATAGGCTGTGTCTTTGATACTTTGATTTTGGCACTGAATATTTCTTTTGGTGAATCTTAAGGTGTTATTTGCTTTTGATGTTACATTTTCTATGTGTTTTTTCCAGCTGAAGTCTTCACTGAAAGTCACTCAAAGATATATAACATTTTTAGCAGATTTCAATTCAGTATTATGCAATTTATAAGGAAAGTTAATTTGGTTTCTTTTTCTTTTTTGATATATGTATGACTTCGCATTTTTCTGGGTTAAATTCCATGGACCATTTGTGTTCCCATATTTCTAATTGTTCAAGATCATTTTGAAGTTGGAGAGAATCAGACTGAGAGTTGATAGTCAGATATACCGCAGTATCATCTGCAAATAATCTTACGTTGCTCCTAACAGAATCTGGCAAGTCATTTATATAACATAAGAATAAACACGGGCCTATCACAGAGTCCTGCGGGACTCCGGATAGGACAGGTAGAGAATTTGATTGACAGCCTTCAACAACAACAGTTTGCGTTCTTTGAGAAAGGAAAGATTTTACCCAAGAGATACATTTTTGGTGATGCCCAGGTGCATTAATTTATACAGTAGAAGTTGATGATCGACTTTATCAAAAGCTTTGCTGAAGTCCAATACTATAAGGTCTGATTGTTTCCCAGCCTCCAAGTTATCATATATTTCTTGTGTGAAGGAAATAAGCTGGGTTTCGCAACTATGCTTTGAACGAAAACCGTGTTGGAAGGGTGTCAGAAGAGTTTTAGAGTCTAAATGATTCATAATATTTGAGACTAGAATGTGTTCCATAATCTTAGATGCAATGCATGTTAGGGAAATTGGCCTGTAATTGCTAGCCTTACATTTGGGGCCTTTTTGTATATAGGTGCAACAGTAGCTTTTTTCCTATCTTCTGGGATAATACCAGTCTGTAAGGAAGCCTGAAAGATTTTACTTAGGTATGGTGATATTTCACGGCAGAGTTCTTTCATAAGCCTTGGGGAAATCTTATCTGGTCCTGATGCTTTGTTTGGATTTAGACCAGCCAATAATTTCATAATGCCATCTGTGGAGATTTCGATATCATTCATGACATTATCATGTAAAGTATCACCAGTGTCAGAGATTTTCATTTCACATAGATGTTTCAAACTGATTGGTTTCTGCTTTGAGAACACCGATTCAAATTGTTTATTGAGAATGTGGGCTTTGTCGGTTGGATTTGTAAATGTCTTACCCTCAGACTTCAAAGGTGCAACACCACTATTATCAGTTTTCTTATGTTTGACAAAGGTATATAGCTTTTTGTTCTTACTGGTCCCAGAGTTATCAGAAAACACAATTGACTCTAAATATTCCCAGTAAGATTTCCTGATTTCTTTTTGGATGGCTTTTTTCAAGTTGTTGAATTTCTGTTTTTGTTTAACATAATTAGGACTATCTCTTGTTTGTTTACATTTATGGTATAGTCTGTCTCGTCTGTGAATCATTTTTGTGACTTTCTTTGTCACCCAGGGGAGGTCGCATTTGGGTTTGGTGAACTTTGTTGGGATATACTTTTTGGACAGGTCTGTAATCTTATTTTTGAAAGTTTCCCATAGATCATTGGAATCAGAGTGAGGTAATTTGTCAAAATTTGCAGCAAAGTATCTGTTAAGGTCGAGTTTAAAATTTTCCCAATCTGCTTTTCCAAATAGGTTTATCTCACGCCTGACTTGCTGTGGCCTACCGATTTTGAGGACAACTTCATGAAAGACAATATCATGGTCTGATGTACTAAGACTAGGTAATGTTCGAGTAGAATGTACTTGGCTAGGTTGGTTTGTTAGAAAAAGGTCCAGTGTATTGTTACCTCTGGTTGGGATTTTTACTACTTGTTCTAAACTGAAGTTTGTTAAGTTTTCTAAAAAGTCTTCATACAAGGATTTGTATTTACATGAGTCTTTGATCACTCCAATATTCCAGTTTAGTTCAGGCATATTTAAATCGCCAAGGATCCAGATTGTACTATGGGCAGGTATGTTTCGAAGTGAGTCCCAGAGTGCAAGCAAGCTATCCTCATCATTCTCGTGTGGTTTATAAAAGGATGATAGGTAAATAGATTTGACCCCAGGAATAGTTATTTTTGACCATACAATATTGCAGTCATTCTTTAGGTCTGGTTGTTCTTCGCAAACAAAGCGTTTTGAAATTGCAAGCAAAACTCCCCCTCCCTTACCACATGTTCTGTCATCTCTATAAACTACATACTCATGATTATCAGGGAATATTTCAGATGTTTGAATGTCTGGTTTAAGCCAGGTCTCAGTGCAAGCCACAATATCAGGTCGAACTTGGTCCAGTAGCATGTGAAATTCTGGAATTTTATTGTTGATTGATCTACAATTTATGTTCAAAATGGAAATATTTTCTTCTTTGTTTTTATTCAAATGTGTGGGTAATTTGTGTTTATTCCCACTATATAAGACGTTTCATCAGAGTCCACGCTGTTTGACACTAGGTCAATAGGTTTTACAAACACCTGGAACAAGGAATGTGGAATACTTGTATATAAAACCCCATGGATATGTTTGTAAAAGAATATTTAGGCCATTTAACCCATGGTGTTGTAAAGCATACCGTGTTCTCCCTAACGCCCCCACCCCCACCCCACCCCCACCCCACACACACTGTAATAACGCCCCTTTACTTCAGGGGTGTGGTGGACTAATACGGAATTTAACAATTAAAATCCGATATAATAACCATTAAATGAAGAAATACATTTTTTTCAGAATCGGTGTTATTGAATATATTAATGAGTAAATATGAAAAGTGCAACACTAGTCAATAAGTCTTTCATTCTATAATTTAAACTCTTAAAATAACACTAATGTTTTGGCAGCCTTATTTCTTTTGTGAATTAAAACAGGTAGTTTAGATGTGTCTACAGACATCTTACTTGATGAGCTCAACAGCAAATTGTCTCCTTTGTTAAATCATACAGTAAAATAAGGAAATGAGATAAATAAATGCAAATTTCAAAGGAATAAAGCACATATATAGAACTAGAGATTGAGACAAATAGTGAAGTCCCTGATCAGACGCCGCCTTGAAAAGGCGGCGTCTGATCTGGGACTGCACTATTTGTCGTGGTTGATTTACTCGACTGTGGCGGTGAAAGGGTTAAGACACAGGGGAAGTTTGGTAAGACATGTAGCAAAGAACCTAACTAACCAATGAGAGTGATAGTGAACAGCGTGAAAACCGATCATTGCGCGTTCATATCGTTTAGCGACGCTAGCCGAGATAGCATTACCTTATTAAACCATGGCGCGTTCTGTAGACATGTGGAAAGCAAGGAAGCGGAAAGATGGCAGTCTAATGAGCGTAAGACGCTTTTCCTAACTAATCAATGGCGATTAACAATGAAAAGTGTTGAATCATATCCCCACGTGCGTGTTTTGTTTAAAGAAGCTAGTCGAAGCTAGCATCTCCTATTATTCCCTATATTATTCCTAAGTAGTGACTATTTTTCCTAGCCATTAGCTATTATTATTGTTAAATTAATCTATTCATTTGAATATACGGTGATATGACCGACGTTTACATTTCTGGAATACAGTGCTCTTATATAAATGAATGGTGGCATAACGTTTAACGCTTTCGCTGCCAAACTCTGTTGTCTGCTAACTTTGTCGTCTGCTACAAATTTTCATTTGTTTGATTTTCTTCATTTTCATTTCAAAAACATAGTAACAGTAACAAACAGTTTGGATCCTGATGAGACGCCGAGTTACACGGCGTCTCATCTGGATCCAAACTGTTTGCATAGGTAAATCACAGATCCGGCATTGGCAACGAAAGGGTTAAACGTCAAACGTAATTAAATCAGTTCAGAGCTGCAGATAACGGTGTGTACTCAAATACTAAAATCGTAATGTTCTCAACCAAACCACGTGTTGTGACCCCTCTTTAGAATCGTTACAGCACAGGGTTTGGTGGAGAAATAAAGAAGTTATACTTGAACAGATTTTAATGCACGCATCTTATCTAGACCTCTGAAGAATCATTTTCTCTATAAGGATTCAAAATAAGATAACACCATCCATCATATTTAAAATGGAAGTATAGGTGCATTTACTCTCATCCTTCCTGCATACTCCGTCTTTTTTATGTGTATTATTCATCAATTAACCCTTCGCTTGCTATTCACGTCAATATGCCTACCTGTAAATAGTGAAGACCCAGATGAGACAGCCCCTGCAGGAGCTGTCTCATCAGGGTCTGCACTATTTACAAGTTGATTGTGCAACCAGTGCACTCCACGGCAGTGATTGCATAGCGAAATACTTGTACACAGTGAAGATATATGTAAATATACAACAGGGCATGGGTTTGAAAAGAGAAATGTATTTTAAAATTCAGCAAGAGAAGGGTTAAAACCGACAGTACTAGCTTTACCCTTATCCTGTTAACCACCACCCGACTTGCATTTACAAACACATTGGATGCAGATGAGACGTAGAGTAAATCGACGTCTAATCAGGATCCAAACTGTTTGACACCCTGTCAGCGGTTTCTTGAAAGTTATTACAAATCAGAAGTGGTCAATATTGCTCCCGATTCGAATTTGAGCAGATCTATTTTTACAGAGGGGTAAGTGTTAAATAATTACGAACACGGAAACTTTTCACACATTTCACAGCGTTGATAGATGTTTTAAAACTGGCAATGCTCCCATGGAGATGAGACTCTTAGTACTCACCAAATCTGTTTATCTCTGTTTGAAACTTTCATTATGAACCGTACATGCGAGCATTCTATAATTAATTAAATAAGGAATATGTTAACAGTTATTAGACATATGCTCTTTGCATTTAACTGCGTTGGATTTCCTTGCATCGGCAATAATGGAGTAATGAAATAGTTCTTTCATTGTGGGCAAAAATGTTATTCGACCAATAATTGAACAAAATATTGAAATAAAGTGAGTGTTAAACGAACTTACAATTGGGGATTGGAAGGGTGGCATTTATAACCAATTAGATATGTTTCAGCTTGCATCTTGTGAGATTGTTGCCTTTCGATGATAGTATAGTAGAACCCCTCTAAACTGGAAATATAGAAGAGAAGAAAATACTACTGATACACGTAGCAAAGTAACACCACAAAGGCACTGTACGTACGGAACATACACGTAGCAAAAGTAGACCACAATGGCACTGTTAACACGGGACACAAAGGCACTGTACGTACGGAACATACACGTAGCAAACGTAGACCACAATGTCACTGTTAACACGGGACATACACGTAGCAAAAGTAACACAACAAAGGCACTGTACGCACGGGACATACACATAGCAAATGTAACACCACAAAGGCACTGTTAACACGGAACATACACGTGGCAAAAGTAACACCACAAATGCACTGTTAACACGGGACATACACGTAGCAAAGGTAAACCACAAAGACATTATACGTACGGAACATGCACGTAGCAAAAGTAACACCACAAAGGCACTTTACGTACGGAACATGCACAAATTGTTCTTTATTTCTCCACCAAACATTATATTCCTGTTATCATTATTTGTCAGGGTTTAACATATTCGTGTTAATATACCATTATTCAAATTCGTCGAATCAATATTTAGCATAATTTAGTTCTGCTACTGTATGAACTTTCTACATTCCTTTCATCCTGCATTAAGCAACCGCCTGCTTATACAAATCCTATTATTACAACGCGGTGTTTTACTGTATAACAATAACTCAGACTCAAATGAAGTATCAATTGAGCTTGTTAGTGATGTCGGGGTCTGTACAACTCTTATTTATAGTTCATACTGTGGATTTACAGGGGTTTAGAGAAATGTAACTCTAATAATTTACACGTGTCAATTTATGTTCGGGTCAACTGACTTTAAACAAAAAGCATTTTATATCGTTATTATATCATAGTCCTGGTTTTATGTAAGTTACTTTGTATTGCCTTAAGTTTCAAATTTATCTATATAGTACCTAAATGTATTAACCCTTTGCTTGTTCTATATATATTCCAAATTTCAAAACCTACCGAATATTCATAGATAAAATAGTTATTATGAAATATGGAAGGTGAAGCATTGTAGCCATTTTAGAAAGCAAATAAATAAATATTTCAAATTCCACTAGCAAACAGTGCAGACCCTACAGGAGCCGTCTGATCTGGGTCCACTCCGTTTCCAAATGCATGAAAACACATTTATATGAAGGAAAGGGTTAAATGGTGCATATTGATAACATTTATCTTAAAGCTGTTTTGTTTTCGATGTGCAGTAAACCTTTTCTATGGTAACCCTTCAAAATATCCAAAAGTGATCTTTAACTCCTTTCCTCATATTGACGCTTTTTGACGACATTTTAAAAGTCACTTGTTGAAACCATTATGATAAATAAGGAACAACTGCTCTATTTATCACAATGGTTTCAAAATTACACAATTATAGAAAAATTCCTTTCCGTAAGTAAATGCTCCTTTTTGGTAGATTTAATCAAATCAAAGAGGTAGGATCTAAAAATAGCCTATGGGATAATGGGTTAAGACAGGTGGTGTCTTCATGTAGGACGAACGTTATACAGAAATCCGCCATGGACACTTTCTGCATTACGTAGACATTTACATCGAAACAGGTTCATTTTATACGCCCGTCTACAGTGCCGTCCGTCCGTCCGTATGTCTGTCCGCCCGTCTGTTCGTCCGTTAACTTTTGCCTATCCTCTCCCTCACTCAAACAAAAGTAATTCAATATTTTTGTAATTTGGTCATCATGTATATTACCTTAATGTCTCAGTCAAGTTCGATAACCAGTATAATTGCCCCCAGACACTCCTGAATTGGCTCCCCTTACTTTATGAATTTCTGTGAACTTTTGTTTGTCCGCTCTCTAACTCAAACAAGCGTCATCCAATCATTTTCTTTGGTCAGCATTTATATTGCTATAATGTAAATCAAGTTCGATAACCAGTAAGATTGTCCCTGACGTTTAAGAATTATCTCCCCTAACTTTATGAGCCAGCTCATATGGCGTAATGGCCTTTCAACTTCCGTCTACATTTTGACGGGCGTATTTTGTGACATTTTGGCACTCTTGTTTATCATGGAGTGGTCGTGATAGAGCAGTCCTACTGTACATTGACAGTTTTACAAACAATATCGTACTAATCAACCTGATAGCTTAACCCTTTCCCTATTCTGTATTTAGGCCAAATTTTAATACATATTGAATATTCATTAATAAAATAGTTTAAAGAAATGTGGAAGGTGGAACATTGCAGACATTTGAGAAAACAAGGAAATAGATCTATCAATTTTTATTAGCAAACAGAGCAGATCCTGAGGGAGCCTTCTGATCTTGGTCTACTCTGTTTGCAAATGCGTGAAAACACGTTTATTTGAGGGAAAAGTTTAAGACTGCTCCAACTCTGATATACTAGAATGTTTTACTAACTAACACATTTTGGAAACAATTGACCTAGTGCCAAACATTTTGGATCCTGATGAGACGCCAAGTAACTCGGCGTCTCATTTGGATCCCCGCAATTTACAAATGCCAGTCAGGTCGCGCTTAGCAGGCAAAGAATTAAACTCATAATCACAATTTGTGTACAGCGTCGGCAAAAACGTCCAAAACAAATGGATTTAGCTTAAAGTAATGGATCAATTAACGCTTATATAAAACGGCACCGTGCTGAGAAAAAACACGAAATAAGCAACTTTGTACTTTTACCCATGTCTCCTGTTCGCGACTTGAGTCGTGTTTGCAAACAACTTGTCTCATCTGGACCTAAGCTGTTCGGCATTCATTTATCAAAAACTTCATCGAATCGTAAGTAGTCAAACTTGTATTACATGTAGGTCTAAATTTGAGCTGACACTATTTTTCCCAGTGGAGGGGATTAAGGGTAAGCATTGCCGACTTTATATTACAATCGACTGTTGACACGTGGACCATTTACTTCATGAACATCCATAGTTATAGGAGACTCTGCCAATCATGCATATCAATTGTGTTAGTAATTTGCACTAAATTGATACAGAAAAAACATTGGACACGTATTACCATGGCAAACCATATAGAATAAGTTTTTTAATATGAACAAATAGGAACATCCGGTCTGTGTTTATTGTTTCAAAATGAGTACAGCGCAGGGTAAAGGGTAAACAATGACGGACATCCTTGCCAGTTCTTCTCGTTACAGGCAATTGCAATCAGCCAGTTTGACACATGGAATAACTAGTCAGTCACTCTGTCTAGCATTTCACATGATTGTGGTTCATTTTCCTCAGGTCCAACCTATGCAAATGAAACACTTGGCTTTTTTCTATCACCGCTTTCCTCTCTCTGCAGATGGAATTAAATCCCTTGACATTAATTTGTAGATACTTGACTTTATCCAGACAGATATGTGCAAATTAGAATTTTTTTTGTTTAAAAAAAGAAGAAAATATGGAGCCCATCTTACTAAAGATAGCTCGACTGAAACTATCTTAAGCTCTAACATACAACTGTCGCAACTGGAAGTTTCGTACGATGTCTATCTGAGTCGTACTTAGCGACTAGGACTTACGATTATATTGGTCGTCTGTCCTGTAGTAAGACTGGTTCAAGAACATCAATAGACATTACTCATTTCAAGACTGGTTCAAGAACATCAATAGACATTACTCATTTCAAGACTGGTTCAAGAACATCAATAGACATTACTCATTTCAGGACTGGTTTAAGAACATCAATAGACATTATTCATTTCAAGACTGGTTCAAGAACATCAATAGACATTACTCATTTTCTTTTCTTTAACCCTTTCTCTGCCAAATAGTGTCGTCTGCTACAATATTCGCTTCTTTAACCCTTCTCTTGCTGAATTTTAACAAAAAACATTTCTCCTACTTTACCCATGCCCTGTTGTATAATTACATATATTTTTACTGTGTAGAAGTATTTTGCTGTGCAATCACTGCTGTGGATTGCACTGGTTGCACAATCAACTTGTAAATAGTGCAGACCCTGACGAGACAGCTCCTGCAGGAGCTGTCTCGTCTGGGGCTTCACGTGTGAATTCAAAGTTCCAAAATATAACATAGAACAAAAAACAATATCTTTCAGAAAGTGGGCTGATATAAGCAATGACGATATCGGCATCGCTCTTAAACATGAAATGGATCAAATAGAAGACACTATCGATCTTCAGGATTATGTTTCAAAGTTTGAGAAGTGTATTAAGTTTGTCGTTGACAGCCATGCTCCTGAAATAATAAAGGTTGCATATGAACGTAAAAAGAAGATATGGTACTCGAAAGAAGTACGACATCAGAAACGAATAACAAGGCGAAAGGAAACGATCTGGAAAAAATACGGCCAGGATCATAAAAAAAGCGTTGTCAACTGAACGTAATAAACTCAATAGGTTGTTAAAACAGGAACAAATCTCGAAAATAAGTACACTGATTGAAAAAAAACAAGGGTAACATCATAGAGTTCAAAGAGTTATATAGAATTATGAATTATGAGGTTGGCAAAAAATCTTCCAATCCAATGCCTGAAAACAAATCAGACCAAGAGCTAGCAGATGAGTTTGCACAGTATTTCCTGAGTAAAATCACTAAAATAAGAGATGCTCTTGATACTTCTGTCTTATACATTCCCAACAAGAAGGACGTTCCTGTATTTGACAGATTTTCGACTGTAGATGAAGAAGATGTACGTAAAATCATAATGTCAATGCAATCTAAAAGTTGCGAACTAGACTTTATCCCTACATCAATTCTTAAAGAGATTTTGCATTACGTGTTTCCATATATCACTAAGCTCATCAATTTGTCTCTAGAAAGTGGGAAATTCGTTGAAACCTGGAAATGTGCCGTTGTAAGACCTTTGATTAAAAAACCGGGATTAGATCAAATGCTCTCTAATTACAGACCGGTTAGTAACTTATCATTTGTGTCAAAGGTACTAGAGAAAGTTGTTCTAGAACAATTCAGAGAACATACAAATAAATACAATCTGATGCCTGGCTATCAATCAGCGTATAGGCCACACTTTAGCTGCGAAACAGCTTTGGTAAATATTATTGATGATTTACTCTGTAGTATGGAAAAACAAGAATGTACAGCCCTGATAGCACTAGATCTAAGCGCCGCTTTTGACACTGTAGATCATGATGTTTTGATAAAAGTTCTGGAGAGTCGTTTCGGAATTCACGGACACGCCTTATCTTGGTTTTATACTTACCTCAGTCCAAGATACTGTAAAGTCAATGTCGGAAAACAATATTCCGACGCTATGAAATTTAACTTTTCTGTGCCACAAGGTAGCTGTGCTGGTCCCCAACTTTATTCAGCTTATGCGAGTACTCTTATAGATGCGACAGACGATGCTATTGAGATCCACGGGTTTGCCGATGACCATGCGGTTAAAAAGAATTTCGAAGTAGGTAACACTGAAAACGATACCATCAATATATTGGAAAAGAATGCAAGATCTATTAATAGATGGATGGATGAAAACAGATTAAAAATGAACCAATCAAAAACTGAATTCATTCTGTTTGGATCGTGTCAGCAGTTGTCGAAATGTGTAACTGAGAATTTAGCCGTGAACAACACTACAGTGACCAAACAAAGTGAAATTAAACACTTGGGTGCAATATTGGATAGCACGCTCAACTTAAAAGCTCATGTAAAAAACCAATGTAGAAAAGCAATGTGTAATGTAATGAAGCTTAAATACACCAGAGACTATTTAACCTTAGAAGCATGTAAAGTGTTTGCTTCAGCCATGATTATCTTGCATCTCGACTATTGCAATGCCATACTCTGTGGATTACCCAAATGTGAATTAGACCAACTTCAGCGAGTACAATCAATGACTGCGAAGATCACACCGAAGAAACGTAAAATTGACAGTTCAAAGAAATCTTTAGAAGAATTACACTGGCTTCCTGTGCACAAAAGAACTGACTTCAAGGTTCTGACATTAGTCTTCAAGTGCCTACATGGATGTGCTCCGGAATACCTGAAACATAAACTATCACTTTATAACTGCCCCAGAAACCTTCGATCAGATTCGAACCATCTCAGATTATCAGTGCCAGTCACAAAAAGAAAAATATTTGCAGACCGTAGTTTTTCTGTATATGCACCTGCAAAATGTAACAAACTTCCAAACTCGATCAAGCAAGCACCAACGCTTGATGTTTTTAAAACGAAACTGAAAACATACTTGTTTACAAATAATATCTAATATCGTCAATGCATCGATTTGTTTTACTGTTCAAAGATTTTTTTATATGTACAAAACACTGAGCATGTTTTTAATATTTGATAACTTTATGTGACTTTACAACACCGTGTTTTATGGATATGTTTACCAGTAGAGTAGTATCGCCAATTTTAAAATGTTATTTTAAGAGAAATGTGTTGTAAATACACTTTTTTTAATACTTTTTACAATAGCAAAATATGTTTAATGTACAGCGCCTCTGATAACCTTTATGGTTCTAGATAGCGCTATATCAAAATCAAGTATTATTACTATTACTACTATTTACAGGTAGGTAAATTGACGTGAATAGCAAGCGAAACTGTATCCCCTTTTCTTTCAAAAGCACATTTTACACAATAGCAAACAGTTTGGATCCTGTCTATTTCCATAGATAATCCCAGATGAACATTGGCATCGAAAGAGGCAAACTGCCACCTACTTCTCATTTTAACCATTTTCCTACTATTAAAATATAATATCTGGCCATAAATACGCCTTTTTACGCCTCTGTAAAAGTTACCTGTTGAAACCATTGT
The DNA here is from genome assembly GCA_963576725.1 of Azorinus chamasolen. NCBI lineage: Eukaryota > Metazoa > Mollusca > Bivalvia > Cardiida > Solecurtidae > Azorinus > Azorinus chamasolen. The sequence goes on from OY755235.1 coordinate 41,207,615, forward strand.
GATAAATAAAGCATTTGCTCCTATAGGAGCAAATGCTTTATTTATCACAATGGTTTCAAACCACAAAATTCTAAAATGTTCCTTTCCCCTAGTTAATGCTCCTTTTCGGTAGATTAATTCAAAGTGGTTGGATCTAAAAAAAAAATTGCCTATGAAGTAAAGGGTTAATTAAATATTCGTCTGTTGCAATTTTATGTGCTTTTCAATTTCTCTTAGGGTTCCGCAAAATGTCTGACCGAGTTGCAAACAGGTTGGATAATGGTAAGACGCCGAGTTGCATCTCTTTCTAACCGCTGGTTAGATAAGTCCTGGTAGGATAAGCGTTTAACGATTTCTTATGGACTAAAGAGTTTTAACCCTTTACACTATAAATCCGCGTTTCTACGCCTCTGCAAACAGAATAGACCCATATCAGGCGGCTTCTATATCAGGGTCTACTCTGTTTGTTTATGCAAGTTTAATAAATGGAGTAAAGGGTTAAACAAGTATTGGAGTAAACAGTTAGCTTAGATCCTGATCAGATGCCACCATTTAAGTTATTGATTTAGTAACAAATAGTTTGTATCCAGACCAGACGCCGAGTAGGTGACAGCTTTATCAAGAGAAGGCTTAGACGTCAGTCTGATTGGAATGCGACAAAGCGGTCCTAGTTAACCTGCGTTTCAGCTGGATTCATATTGTCAACACAGGTTCGTTACCGACAGCGAAATAATTAACTTTTTACCTGTTGCATATCTATGTAAGAAATAATGACATCATTGATATTGATCAATTTTTAAAGTGTCATTCGAACACATGGCATTTTGGTTCAAGCGGAAACTGAAAAACAGTGCTATATTGTACCATAAGCAAACAGAGCAGACTTTGATAGGAGCCGTCAGATCTTGGTCTACTCTGTTTGCAAAGGCGCGAAAATGCGTTTATATGAAGGAAATGGTTAAATAAATAAAATGCACTACAATTTATTGTTTAAATGTGGTAACTAATTGCAGTAAAGATTCACACAATCCTCATTAGAAACAGGTAATCGAGTTTTACCCGACATGAACAATAGAAGATTATGTGACTGCATGCAGTCAATCCTTGCTACTCCAAAAATAGTAAAGAAGAAGTGAGCATCTCTTTTCAGCAGATATCCGTTCCATGCAGGTCGAAAGTCATGCAGAAAGACACCCAGTGTTTCTGCAACATGTATCACTTCCATCCAGCATTAAAGTACCACCTGCAATAAATACCGAGAGTGATTCTTATTTTAGAGTTCGAATAAGCCAGAGTTTACTGTATTACAAAACGAGTTTGTTTTTGCCCTTCTCATTTACAATAAACCCTCTCTAAACCCGAATTCTAGTAGAGAAGAATTTAGATACTTTTAGGCAGGGGGCTGCTTAATGCATGATGAAAGTCATGCAGAAAGCTCCTAGTTGAGCTTTCTGCATAAATTTCATCCTGCATTAAGCAACCACATGTCTCCCAAACCAATATTTATACTTAACTGAACGTCCGCTTTAGAGGGATATTTACTGTATATTCATTTTATGTTCACCACATTAAAAAATGAGAGTAATCACAAATTCACCAAGGCGACTGACGGTTAAAACCTCTGAATTTCTCTCCACGGACCCATTTTGCAAAGAGCAATGCGTTTAACCCATTACCTGATAGAAGCGGCTTTCAGCGAGTTTAATATATTCCTCCGCTGAAGAAAATAGTTCAAATTCATACAGTCATGAACATATTGCATAATAAATAGTTTCTAAATCCTAGTAGGTGGTAGCTTAAAGCAGGCTGAAAGTAAAGCAGAATGCGCCTTAAGGCGCATTCTGCTTTACTTTCAACCTGCTTTAAGTGGTCATATGTCTTCAAAACTAGAAACAGGCTATTGGGTAAAGGGTTAATCAGGAGCCTTGGTAATCGGCTGTTATACCCTGAACAATGACATCACGCGAGAGAGATAGTTCAAGTAACTACGAATTAATGCTGCACCACCCACACGAAAGCTATTTGCTTTACATAATAGTGACAGCCAATACATTGTACCAATCTTTAAATGTAGAAATGCACAAACCACTCGTTATGTTTACAATTGTTCATCATAATCATGTGTTGTATTTATGCTGGGCTTTATATTAGATTTGTAAGTGTTTGTTATGCACAGTAAAACCACTCTAAAGCGACCACTTTACTAATAAACATAACCGTCTTTAAAAGAAGATAGTTGCTGAATGCAGGGCGGATGTAATAGTAAGCTCCCACAGGACTTTCGTGCTATATTACGTTACCATCTGCCTATACGGCGCAAAATTAGACCAATTTTGCGGGGTTTAGTGCATTCGAAGCTTGGTGGAATATCTGCTCTCTCAATATAGGTTACGGAACGTGTATGTATTTCACGGGACTTACATAATTATTTACATGAACTATTGAAAGCGCAGACGGTTTGAAATAAATGCAAACTGTAGATGAGCTGTAATTCATATTACGTGCATACCTGTCCTCAAATTCAAAATCGTGTTTCTTTCTGTATTATGTTTATTCTAAGTCCGAAATATGACAAACAAAACTAACACGTCCAATGGAATAGCTATTACCAATGTGAAACTGTCTACCCTACTTTCACTACGTATTTTGGCAAATAGTGCTGACCCAGACCAAAGTGAATCCAATCGGAATGAACGGTTTAATCAGCGACTACACTGATCTAATCTTAACCCTTCGCTTGCTATTCATGTCAATATACCTACCTGTAAATAGTGAAGACCCAGATGAGACAGCTCCTACAGGAGCTGTCTCATCAGGGTCTACACTAGTTACAAGTTGATTGTGCAACCAGTGCACTCCACAGCAGTGATTGCACAGCGAAATACTTGTACACAGTGAATATATATGTAATTATACAACAGGGCATGGGTAAAGAAAGAGAAATGTATTTTAAAATTCAGCAAGCGATGGGTTAAGTTATCATAATGGTTACCTTTGCAAGTTTTACAAAGTTGGAGAAGGGAGAGCAGGTGCTCGAATAACTTAGGCTAATTAGGGAAATATCAATAGATCGATGTACAGTAAACCCCTCTAAACAGGACGTTCAATTTAGTATAAATATCGGTATTGGAGACAGATTGCAGTATCATGCAGGATGGAAGCCATGCAGAAAGCTCCTATAGGAACTTTCTGTATTACTTTCACCCTGCATTAAGCAGCTACCTGCCCAAAATATCCAAATTATTCTCAACTAGAATTCTGTTTCTGTTACTGTAGTCAAATCAACCTAGAATTATTATGTTTAATCATTTATTCGAACATCAGTAAAACCGATGACTCAGCAGACTTAACTCAGTTGGGTTAGGACCCATCTGACAAGACCACTGAGTGCATGTTTACAAAATCGCACAAGAATGATCTGCAGTTGACCCTTTACCTTCATTAGATTATATATATCGTTTTGGTCCGCTGCATAATAAAGCTCACATGAGCTAGATTGGATTGGATTCTCACCAAAGTTCAAGGGACTGATGTGTAGGTGAATTATCTACACCGTTCCGGTCCACTGCATAAGTATGTCACGGGAGCTTAAAATAGATTTTAGTGTCAAGTTCTTTAAGCGACATTTCTTAAATTGCTGAATAGAGTTCCACCAGGAAAGATTTCACAGGAAAGATTTTCAGAATCTTTTATCAGATATGTGTAAAACATTTCGATACGCCGCGTAATTAGATAAGAGGAGCTAAATTTTAACCAACACTTTCTTTAACCCATTCCCTCATAGGCTATTTTTAGATCCAACATCTTTGAATAAATCTACCGAAAAGGAGCATTAACTGGGGAAAAGGAAACATTTAGAATTATGTAGTTTGAAACCATTGTGATAAATATAGCATTTGCTCCTATAGGAGCAAATGCTCTATTTACCACAATGGTTCAAGAGGTGACTATAACAGAGGCGTAGAAAGGCGTATTTATGGAGGAAAGATTTAAATGGCATCTCCTAAACTACTTAATAGTTTTCCAGCAAATGTTACATTAATAACCTCTATCAAAGGTCTATAAGTAATTCCGGTCCAATGCATAAGTAGATCACTTGAGATAAAAGTAACCCGAATTAAATAAACAATGTCTTTAAACATATGTTGACGATGGGCAAATTGTATCATCCATTTTCATTTTTTTTACCTCATAGGCTATTTTTAGATACAACCTCTTTGAATAGACCTACCAAAATGAAGACTTAACTAGAGAAAAGGAAAAAAATTGAATTTTGTAGTTTGAAACCATTGTGACGAAGAAAGCATTTGCTCCTATGGGAGCAAATGTTCTATTTATCACAATGGTTTCACAAAGTGACTTTTACAGAGTCGTCAGAAGTCGTCAATATGAAAGGAATGGGTTAATTTAAACGGCATCTCTCCCTAAACCACTTACTAGATTCTCACAAACTTCATAGGAACGATTTATAAAAATCGTTTCGGTTTACTGCATAAGTAGGTCACGGGAGCTAAACTAGACTGTACCTGACAATTCCTTAATGCCTAGGTCACACATTCTGGGATCATCTCGCAGGTTCCACTACGGATTAAATCTCACGGATGACCCCGGAACTGCCAATTTCCGTAGTGCGATACGGATGCACACAATGGTGTGACAACGGGCTTTGACGGTCACACATTCACGGATTTGACGCCGCATTAACTGCGGATACGCTCCGGCAGCATTCGTGGCAATCTGTGCTGTTCCGTAGCTTTCCGTTTTTTAGCCGTCATACGTAGTAGTACTTGTATATCCGTGACAATTTTTGAACATGTTCAAAATGTGACCACTGATCATACAACCGTAGTACATCCTTACTAAACCGTATTAGAACGTACGGGTCCGTTTTAGTCCGTACTAAAACCGTATTAATCAGTACTTATTACAGTGAACAGGCCCTTACAGGTGTCGTTCCGTATTAAACCGTGTCGTTTTCGTATGAAACCGTGTCATACCGTAACAATCCGTATCACTCGAGGCACATTCCTACATTATCCTAGCACACCGTTAAGTGCATCCGTACCGGACTACGAAAATTGGCATTTCCGGGGTCATCCGTGAGCTTTAATCCGTAGTGGAATCAGCGAAGTGATCCGTGAATGTGTGACCTAGGCATTAATATGGAAATGACACGGTTTAATAAGAACAAACACGGTTTAATACGGAACTACACGTGCCAGGGCATGTGCACTGCTGTTAAACAACGGAAAAGCACGGGCGTACTACTAGACTATACGGCTGTTTGATCCGTGGTCAAATTTTGAACAGGTACTACTACGTATACCTACGGCTACTACTACGTATGACTTCGGCTGAAATACGGAAAGCTACGGACCAATACAGATTGGCACAAATGATGCCGGATCGTATCCGTAGCTAATCCGGTGGAAAATCCTTGAATATATGACCTAGGCATGAAACATTATCTCCTCTTAAACTGCTGAATGTACACAGTGATTGGCCTTTGTCAAATGGTCCTTAATCTGAATTTTAAAAAGCAGTCCAGTCTATTACATAAGTGGGTCACGAGAGCTAATATATAATATTTGAACGAACAATTTATTTGCATAACATCTCCTAATTAAAAAATGTCGTAAAGTCAAGCACGAAACGACACACAAAAAAGCAACCACCAACGATTACCTTTTCGGCGCCATATTTCTAATTGTCGTCTGCAATCCAATATTGTTAAATAATTCGGTAAAATAAGGAAATAAGATAAATAAATGCAAACTTCAAAGGAATAAAGCACAGATATAGAAATAGAGTTATGGGACAAATAGTGAAGTCCCTGATCAGACGGCGCCTTGAAAAGGACTGCACTATTTGTCGTGGTGCATTTATGCGACATCGGCGGTGAATGGGTTAAATGATCTTCAGGTGACCCTCTAATGAATTTATATAATTGATTACAATCCTTTGCAAAAGTAGGTCACAGAAGCCTGTAATAGATTTTTACGAACATTTTTACGATTTTCTTCTCTTTAACCACTGAATGGAATTTGAAGAAAAAAAAAAGTCCACAGGGATGATGCTTAAATGATGCTCTATTAAAGCTATTTAACCATTTCTCTGTTCTATGTTTATTCCAGATTTCAATACCTACTGAATAATTATGGACAAAATATTGATTATAAAATATTGAATTGTAGCCAGTTTAGAATTTAAACTGTAAAATGGAATTGAAAATTTAAACTGCAAAATGTAATTTGATCATCAAACTCCAAAGAACTATCTTTACATGGTCTATCAAAGTGAAATATATCGGACTGATTCACATAAAGAAGAGAAGAGACTGATTACGAAACAGCTTCACTCCTGACAAGACACCCAGTTTCTCCGCGTCTCATCTGGATCCAAGCTGTTTGCAAATGTGTGGTGAGTCACGGTTAGCGGGACAATTGTAGCTTAAGGTAGCAGGTGGTAGATTAATGCAGAACGACAAGTATGCGGGAAGCTCCTATAGGATCTTTCTGTATTACGTTTGTCCTGGAGTACATAGACTTCGGTGTTTGATTGTATAAAATTACTTAATACAGTAGAACCTGTCTTAAGCGACCTTATATTGATTGGACACAGGAATCTTAAAAAGCAGGTCGCTACTTAATGCAGGGTAATAGTAATGCAGCAAGCTCGTATTGGAGCCTTTTGTATTACTTTTGACCTGCATTAAGCTACCACCTGCCTTACAGACCCTTAATTAGACCTCGTTTTAACGGTTGCTTAAGACAGGTTCTAATGTAACTTACATTCATGAAACACCTAAGCATACTAAAACATTACTGTTGCCTCAAGAAATTCTATTATAAAAAAATACGTTTTTCTGATAATATACATAACAATTGTTGGGTATGCTTTTGGTCTCGGTCATACCTTCAACGCGGAAACATCTAGCGGGAACAAGGTATGCCATGCGGGGGCCGTCTGACCAGGGTCTGTTTTGTTCGTTTATGTATTTATGTAATTTGTTTTACAAGTTCTGTTGTGACCAAAAGCTAATGTATCCATATACCACTATAACAATTAAGAAATTAAGTATTCATGGTATTATTCCTAACATGAATACGCACGTGGTAAAATGTTAAATGCACGATATGCATATATGTATCAATGGTTACAAGATGTGGCCGAATGTGAGGCACATCCATAAGAAAGCCGACATTTACAGTTGAATGATTGTGTAAATGCTTATATATACAGTAAAACCTCTCTACACCGGACGTTAAATGTGCTATGAATATCGGTCCTGGAGACAGGTGGTAGCTTCATGCAGGGAGGCAGTCATGCAGAAAACTCCTCTATGAGCATACCCTGCATTAAGCAGCCACCTGCCTAAAGTATCTAACTACATAGATCTCTACTAGAATTCCAGTCTAGAGAGGTTGTACTCTACTGATACTATTTTCAGTTTGACTAAGCTATGAAAATCAACGCAGTTGGACATAACACGGAACTTGGTTTAACGGACATTAATATGCTATTAAAGGCTTGTTTGTATAAGGAATGGTGTTTGTATCTGAAATGCTATAAGGCAAAACTGTGTTATTATCCACTCGCTGACAAGGTTTCAAACATGAAGGTGATAATTGGATAAACGCATCAATACTATGGACTATAATGACGAACAAATGATATAATAATAATAATAATAATTTAAACACGAGGGAATAGTAAACACTCCAGGATAAGCTTAGTCAGTCGCCTTGCTACTCCATGAAATTACCGTATTGTATCTAATAAACGTCCCAAGGCGTAATCTTTGTTTTAAAAGGAGTACCTTGCATTTTTGTAAACATCTGGTTACTTAATGCAGAATGAAAGTAATGCAGAAAACTCCTAAGAGATCTTTCAGTATGCACAAAGTTACAAATGTTATTTTGAAAAAACCTTTATTTCTTTATTTAATGGTTAGCATATAAGGTTTAAGTTCATTGTTATCCCCCCCACCCCAAGTAAGAGGGCGTTTATTAGAGTAGGTGTATTTTTAGGGATAATACGGTATTCCAAAACCAGAGTCGGCCCTGTCCATTACGCGGTATAATGCGTAACGTGTGATCACCAGGTTATAACATAGGTCAACCCCCTCTAACGTGCAAACCCCTCTAAAATGCAAGCCCCATCCAAAGTGACCATCAACATAGAACTCAGTATTAGTCTTAATTGCAGGTGTTTGATTATTGCAGGGTGGGAGTTGTACAGAAAGATCCAAACAGGAACTTTCAGCATTACTTTCTTTCCTCGTTCATCTGCTTTTAATGACAGTTATGTTTTAATAAAGTTAAAGGTTTTACTCTACAAAATCTATTCGTCCGCGTTCAGAGTATCAAGCGACACATTCACTCAGCATAGTATTCAATTCTGAGATGCTATACATGTTTTTAATTGCATGTATGTGTAAGATTAATTATTAATTCTGTGAGCTATGTCGATTAGTTTGATATTTAAAACGTTCTTTACCAAACTATACTTTTGTTGTCTCTCTTTGTGGTGGTGGTAGTGACGGCATCGGTGATGTATGACATTGTGATAAACATGACAACTGTTCCTACAGGAACAAATGCTCTACTTATCACAATCGTTTAAAGACTATACAATTCTAAATTTTCCCGGGGAGCATGGCCCCGGACCCCTATAGCCACGGTGCGTACATTACATTGGATTCAGCAACGCACCTGGCAGCATGGGAAGACGTGCAAGACGGCTGCACCAGCTCGACCATTGTCCCCAGTGATAAATGTGTCTGTATCAGGTATCAAACATGATAGTTTCCATGTAAAATATATAACCAGAGTTTCAGAAAGATGATATGAACTTAGCTTTTACATAATACAAACGCATGCAAACAGAGTAGACCCAGACCAGGTAAACCCAGACCAGGAGCCGTATGGTCATGGTATGTTCTGTTTGATTTGTTAATGAAATAATATAGCCATGATTCTAAAGTTCCTGACATGGTTAAATTGCAGCTAAATAATTTCCATAGACATTATTTCTTACATGAATATTCATAATTTTTTAAAGTAAATCCTTATGCCTAAATAGACAATCCCATTTTAACCCTACGAGGGGTGTTCCGTAAATAATGTCATCTGTGCTTTATTTCGCGGAAATCGTGCAATTCATGCACAAAACCACCTCGTATCGATTGAGTGATCACTGGCTCGTGACACAGGTAAATATATCTCGTCCACACGTTCACTTGCCTCGGTACAGTGTACATCGTTTCATAGCCTATTCGTTAGACTATACACAAAATGACAGGAAAACGAGCTGAAAGTGTTCTTGAAATTAGGGCCTATATAAAAGGTAGGTCATTACTCGGCATAAAGGCTGTAGATATTCACCGCGAGGTGTGTGACATTTATGGGGAGGGCCAAATGTCCCACAGGACTGTTTGTAGGTGGGTAGCTAAATTTAGTGCTGGGCAGCAGCAACTGAAAGATGCTGCTCGCCCAGGTCGTCCTGCAACAACTACGACCAAAGGTAACATAGAAAAAATCCGAAATATCCTCAAAACTGATGCTCGATTCACCGTAAGACAATTGGCTCGAATGACAAACTTGTCGTTAGCAAGAGTTCATGCAATTTTGAAGAAACACCTAAAAGTTAGAAAGATAAATGCAAGATGGATACCCCATTTGTTAACGGATGAGCAAAAGAAGACGCGTGTAACAATGGCAAAAAAACTTCTCAAAATGTACCCAAAATATAGTAAAAAGGCTTTTGATAATATAGTCACTGGTGATGAGACCTGGGTGTATTATTTTGAACCAAAGCGGAAGGTTTCCAACCGAATATGGGCCACTAAACATGCCAGACGCCCAAGTATTGCCAAACGAATACGAACGGTAAAGAAGGTTTTGTATGCTATTTATTTCACTAATAAGGGTCCAGCTATTCAAATCCCGGTGCCAAAAGGCAGAACGGTCACAGGCAAGTTCTATTAAAACGTTGTTCTGAAAAAAATTGAAGAAATACTACAAAAGTAGCCGTCCCAAAACAGGACTTAAGTATGTCCGACTTTTGCATGATAATGCACCGGCTCACAAGGCACGTATTGTGACTGACTTTTTGGAGTCAGAGAAGGTTACCGTCCTTCCGCACCCTCCGTATTCGCCAGACTTGGCCCCCTGCGACTATTTTCTCTTTCCAAAACTTAAATATCATTTATCTGGAAGGAGATACAATTCGAGAAATGCCCTTGGATCTGCTGTTTATCAGTGTCTGATGGGTGTCCCCATTGAAGAGTATGAAAAATGCTTCCAAAAATGGATTGACCGGCTAAAAAGGTGTATTCTGGCTGGCGGAGAGTATTTTGAAGGGCAGAGCAAATTAAAATGAGCAAAAGCACTTCCGCTATATGAGCACCGATGCAAGTGACATTATTTTTGGAACACACCTCGTATATCTAATGCCTATTATGTAAGAAACAATGTCTCGCCTGTTTTATTATCTGTTTTATATAACAAATTCCAGCACGACTCTGAACCTATGGCATATAAACAAAGAATACCGAAAAACGTGTTTTAATCCGTGATAATGAACTGCATGCGCTGCATACCATCGGTTGTTCCGTTTCCCCCACACGCGCAATTCTGTTCCATGTTCAAACCACACACAGTCAAATGAAATGTCACATTTCTAAATCTGTAATCAGGATGGCCCTTGCATAGATGTTGCAGAGATGGCGTAAACGGTATAGTTGTTCGCTTCAATGTGAAAGATGAAGCATTTTTGATTTGGAATTGTTGTTTCCTGTTGAGATTCGGTCCTTTTCACGTACAACGTCATTTGGGAGTCGTGTAGAGTAAATGTAACTGCAAAAGTGGCGTAACCACTTACAACGCTTCCGGCTTTGTCCTATTCTCCGGGGGGAAAACGTATTTTTTTTTTATAAAGCCTCGTGATCAATGACTCCACATCTCAACTTCTAACTGTGATCTAATGCGCGATAACGCACAACTACACATATTTTACACATATATATGGCATATAAACATTTAGTCGTGGCAGAAAAATGTACAGTAAAACCTCTCTATAACGACCACTAAATCATATCTAGTATTTTGTGTTAAAGGCAGGTGGATGCTTAAAGCAAGGTGAAAGTAAATCAGAACGCTCCTATAGGAGCGTTCTGTTTTACTTTCACATTGCTCTAAGCAACCACCTGCCCAAAATACCAATTAATTAACACAATTTAGTGGTCGTTATAGAGAGGTTTTACTGTATAATTAAAACAAGTATTATTCTATAAGAAAACAGAACCGACTCTGATCAGTCGGCTTCTTACGGACGTTGTTTGCAAAGTTGTCAGAAGGCGTATATAGAGAGTAAAGCGCATCATGCTGAACAGAGTTATGTCTGCTCATACTACTCCAACGTTTACTTTCATTCGATTATTTTAAGCTTTTGAAAACTGCATACCGAGTGTCAGACTGTTTGGATCCGGATGAGATGCTGAGCTATTCATCGTTTCATCTAGAGTCGAAATGCAAGACAGGTCATGCTTAGCATGATAAGATTTAATGCATTACTGAGATAATTTTCTCTGATATAATCTCGTTTAAAACTAACACTTTTTGTTCAGTGTGACAGTGTGATGGATTGGCCTACAAAGAATTCTGATTGCTAGTCTTAAAACAATGAAAATTCGTCAAATAATGATTACTGTCATCGGTACCCTTTTTCTAACATCGTGTGCTCGCTCAACTGGGCCGTTAATTCAATTATGTAACTGCGTCAATGATAGCGTAGTCATACAGAAAACTCTTAACCAAGTGAATTTTAATGTATGTAAGAAACTTTGACAAGATAATATCTATTTGACATTTTTTACAACAGCATATGAATACAGTCATGTTTGACTATGACAGAAGCTATAGTATCACACCTATATAATTCACAAGCAAACATAGAATATCCTGATCAGGCGATCCACACAGAAGCCCTCTGAACAGGATTAACTCTGTTTACAATGCATCATAGGGTGTCTTTATCTGATTAAAAGTTAAGGTAGTGTTTATCTGTTATAAACATTCTTTAAGTATTATACAAAAATATACGTTTTACATTGAAAACAGCCCAGGTGAAACTTCATTGCCAAACTGTCCAGCATAATCGCATCAAACATTTATTTTAAATTTTGTCGTTCATGGAATGTAATTCAGTTACAAAGTATCAATTATATACCCATTCAACTGGGCGGCCGTTCCATTGCGCACATGGCGATCATAGCGCTTCTCTGGACAACAGCTTCCAAATCGCCACAGAAGCGCCGACATGTGCATAATTTTGGGACTTGGTCGTTTCCACTACGCTTATAGTATGCTTCAATAACGATCTCGCTGCGCTGTTTACGATCCTGTCGAAATGTTGCTGCGCTTCTATGGCGCTTGAGGTATCTCCAATACGCTTCTACTACGCTTCCACTACGACATGGGATTTCAGGCTACGCTTAGTCTACGCTTACTACGTTGCTGCTGCAGCCTTGCTTCGACCTAAGTACAGGAGCTGCGCTTCTGTTGCACTTTTGGAACGTTTCTATATTAAATAGGCGATTTAACTGTTTTCGAAGCAGTTGATCATCATCCTTCGATGACGGTGGAAGTGTTGCATATTTATACCCTGATCGGCAAGCGCGTGGCGTAAATCGTCATGAGCGTGGCTCAGTCGCCAAGAGCGTAGCAGAAGCGCTGAGGAAACGCAACCAAAGCGCCCAGAACGTAGTGAAAGCGTACTAGCAGAAGTGCCGTTGTTGGTGATTCATAAATGGTCAATCAAGCTTTGATCGTCGCTAGAGCGTAGTTTAAGCACACAGAGCGTAAGAGAAACGTATCGGGATCGCGGACAAATATCTCGACACTCTTGTTGCGATGCGACTGCGCTTGCGCTTGCGCTTGCGCTATGTTACTCACGCTTACTTAATATGAAAAATGAATGGGTTCCAAAACAATACTGTGGGAATAAATGGGTTAAAACAACAATGTAAATAAGCAATGATTCCTGATTCGTGCGTTTTCCCTTTTACCAAACTACCAAAAGTACAAGGTTAAATAAAGGTAACTATGTACAAGTAAGATAGAATTTTAGAATAACACCAACGACAGGGATATTCGCTATTTATGTATTCATTGGCCCAGACATGCCCATCTAGTTACTAGTTTACTCTGTGACACAATGGCTTGTTGAGGACTAGACGCAAATCATAAACAATTTCGTCTAACAGTGCTGCTGTGACAGGAATAATCCCTATGGCAATGAACATACCCACTGTTTACTTTACTATTGAAAATGAACAAGACATGTGAATAGTATGTCTCTTGTGTGTCTACAATTTATTATGGTCTGGTGACTGCAAGCGATATATGCCAATAAGATGTCGACCAGGTACTGATTATTACCCAGATGTGAAACACTTTCAGCTATATTGACAACCATGTCTGCTCATGTTATGTAAAGAGACGATGTATAGTGAAACGTAATACCGCATAACGCTTCAGCGCCCTTTTGCTCAACACTTTCTCTCACATAAACGCTTTCTCACGCCTTTGCAAACAGAGTAGACCTAGATCAGACGGCTCATATAGGAACCATCTGACCAAGGTCTGCTCTATTTGTCTAAAATAATTATATAGATCTGCTTTTATATGTTCTACCAATACCAAACCATCTTGTTTTTATATCCCATTATAACAATACCTAATAAATATTCATGGTATCCTTATTTCTGCATGATTATTCAAGAGGTAAACGATTAATACATGTCATTGTATCAATGAAGTTTGGTAAAAATGTTTGAATTTTGATGCGTAAATATTGGCCATTTTGATGCATTATGAAACCAAAGTATAGAAAGTTCCATTTATAGCAGCAGTAGTATACCTAGTCCTTGTACAAATGGACGAATGCACTAGACGTCAACTAGTTCATGTATTAGATGTATTGGGAGCAATAGCGGCGGTTGCCGTATGGCAATATCAGAAGTCTAGCAGAACAGTAGAAACTGCATCTCACTTCTCAGCTTTAGCTTTTAGGTAATCACAGATGCGACATTGGCAAGTTAATGTTCAAAATGTGATCGGGTGGAATGTTGACTAAATAAGATTCGTCAAGCCTTTTATAGAAACTTAGCTCGCATTTGCAAATAGCAAAGGCCCTGATGGGACACCAAATTACAACACACTACATGTATTAACCGTGTTGAACCTTCGACACCAGAGTGAATGAGTGAGTTGGGTTAACGCCATCAGAACTATTAGCTTCCGTTGCAAACATATCACACTGCTTAAATGGAGGAGTGTGGTACACTGTCTGCTGTTCTGTTAGACTACTGCTATTGACAAACTGCAGATGCCGCTATTGCTATACCACTGCTTCTAGTACACGTCCGTATTGACTTCTAGTGCATACGTCTTCTTGTACAAGGACTAAATCTACTAGGACTACTACAACTGTTGTTATGAATAAAACATGTTACATTTTCTTTTTAAGATTCGTCAATGCGTTAAGATGGGCGGGTTTATTCTTAAACTGTGCATTTGTTTCAAAATGCGCTGTTAGATTTTATGGCCATTTTCGAAAGAAAGTTGTTGGGAACAGTACTGTTATTGTCTTTTATACACTCACGTGAAAGTACTGCACACTCATAGACAATTATGCAAAATAGAAGCAATATAGTCAACCCTTATAGCTTTGTATGGAGGTTTCCAGATGCTTATTTCTCCCCTGGGTAATTGCCAATGTCGTTAAACGTCCTTACGGCAACATGTTTATTTAGCATTCTAGACAATCGACGATAATCACCTCTTACATTCAGATGGCCGTTCACTATATTACCAACGTAAAGGTAAAAACCCGCAAAACCGGATTCTGATAAAGAATGGTTTAGGTTATTTAGGCATGCTACTTCTTAATGCGGGGGGGGGAGTCATAGAGAAGGGTCCCTTGGGAGGTTTCTGTATGACTTTCACCGTGCATCACATGCCTTATAGACCGACGCCGATACTAATGTCCCATTTAGAGGGATTTTACTGTATGCTATTCCAAACATGTATCTATATTCAAATTATAATGAAAGTATCTCAATGAAATTAAAAAGTTACATGGAAACTATAGTTTAAATCATGTTTTACGTGTTATGCTTTGCTAGAAATCTTTCTCAACTAAACCACGAATGACACTGCAGATTTTATACGGACCTAAACAAAGCTTATGGCTTTGAGATAAGTGTGGGGTTAGGACGTCCGTAAACCGGTTTAAACCCCAGTGGTGAGTTTGCTACTGACCGTGCTTAATGCAGCAAGTCCTATGAGTCATTTTTCTGGTGACGTCGGTAGTTTGAAGGGGAGTTCCCTACATTCGACGCGTTTTACAAATACCTAAAATATAAAAAAAATCATTTGTTTATATGCTGAAAAGAAGTATATCGCAAGAAAAGCTATCAAATAAACGTTGAAAATGGCAAAACATCCATGTTTTTGATATCGACGATCCTGATTTCATACCCGGTGTTTCAGTTTTATTCGGGTTGGGGTTTAGTTTCGTATCTGTTCGCGGTTTTCGAGTCTCTCCGACCACTTCCGAGAAATGCTGTTACATAAACAATGGAGGGATCGGGTGATCATCGGCAATACGCGGACAATTTGAACGGGAAAAGGCCGATATTACTTTATTGTAGAACAAAAATTATAGGTATTGATGAATCGGTTTATTTTGTATCACAGGGGCATTTTTCGATATACGTTCAAATTGACAATCTTCATAATAATGATTGAGCATAACAAATACCAAGTTTTATGATATTATTGAAAATATGCGTTCATTGTAGGGACTTCCAGTTTTAATCTTGGTTATTATTAACTGTGTGGGTTATTAGCATATGTTGAAAGTTTAGGGATTGTGTATCCATGTAACAATGGACTGATTCTGTTTTATCTCTGCATGTTGTAAATCTAGCACTAATTATCGATGGCCTTGTACTGCTGACTTGATTTACCATTGCCAAATCATCTGATAAAATAAATGGTTATTCTATCATCCCCCATCATTTATCAATGTCGCTTAATGAATGTACAAACTTATCTGTTACATGTTTAGTTATTTATGCAGATACACAGAGACATTTTGATGGATCGTTAGCTTTAACCCTTCGCTTGCTATTCACGTCAATATACCTACCTGTAAATAATGAAGACCCAGATGAGACAGCTCCTGCATGAGCTGTCTCATCAGGGTCTGCACTATTTACAAGTTGATTGTGCAACCAGTGCACTCCACAGCAGTGATTGCACAGCGAAATACTTGTACACAGTGAAGATATATGTAATTATACAACAGGGCATGAGTAAAGAAGGTGAAATGTATTTTAAAATTCAGCAAGAGAAGGGTTAATGTTCTATGCCTTCCTAGCGTAAATAAGGTAAAGACTAAACGGACTCGTGCCAGTCGAACCATTTAGCTAGGTGGGTGTATTGCCTTGTATTGATTTGTATCACAACACGCAAAACCAATTTCAAGTAAAACGATGTCAGTCTTGAAATTTAACTCATGGACTAATTTCATAACGATTTAGCCCTTACCTTGCTATTCTCTACCTGACATGTATCTGAAAGCAGTTTGATTCCATTTTAGACGTCGAGCAATTCATCAAGATCCGATCTGTTTGAAACTCATCTCATCATTAATGTCTGAAAAGTTTAATCGAATGTGAAGTAACCAGAATTGTACCAGATCCCAATTTTGTTTAACAGTGATACAATGGTTAATACAAACAAAATAGTTTATGCATGGGACATATCTTAAATGATAAAGGGACTATAGAAGCAAAACTATACACAATTGAATTATAAAATAGAAAATCACATTCCTTCTGTATTTACACAATACGCCCGTACTAGAACTTGAAACACATTTCACAAGTATACTTATGTTAGCTGTTGAAACTTGACAATGTACTGCAAATATAAGTATTTCATTTTGTAAATCAGTAACTATTTTAATTAAACACATTCATACCTCCGTTAAATGTGTATCACCAATACCAGGAGCAGTGAAGGCTATTTAAAATATCACATACAAATTTCCACACCAGACATATTACAAGTCTAAAAGATCACATAGAAATACTAGGGTTACTACTACTACAACAACTGCTACTACTATTATTATTATTATCACTACTACTACTACTACTACTACTACTACTACTACTACTACTACTACTACAACTATAACTACTACTGTTGCTGTCAGCAGTACATAGAGTGGCCATAAGCGACATTGCTACAGCATGTCTAACGGTTCTACAGTGTCACTGTAAACAGTAAGCTACATTAAAATGACTATTGGTTGTATAGTGTCGATGTAAACTGTAAGCGACGTTCCAGAATGGTCATTGTACGAAAGACCGGTGGTGACATTTCCACTTCAATATTTCCCACAATAGAATTCATGATTTCACGATTTCACAATTTCATGATTTCACAATTTCACGATTTCACAATTTCACGATTTCACGATTTCACAATTTCACTTCAAAATTTCACGATTTCACAATTTCTCGATTTCACGACTTCACAATTTCTCGATTTCGCAATTTCAACCTCGTGTAAAATATTGTAGTCACGTGACACGCTTGACGTCATTAAGACAACAGAGTGGCTCTCACCATCAGGATGGCGATTTGAGATCTATAAATACACATTTCTACGTCTTTGCAAACAGAGTAGACCCAGCTCAGACGACTCCTATAGGACCGAATCTTAATTAAAATCCATGATGTCATTATTTCTTACAGTTTATTATTAGTTAAAGTATCCTCCAATACAGTGTCATACAAAACTAAGACAACGATTTAACATAATAAACACAAAATGGTTGGCAATTCTCATATATGAATATTCATCGAGGAAAGGGTTAAACAATCTTGATAATGGACCATAAGCACATGCTACATGCCAAGTATGAAGGTCCTCGGGCCTAGAGTTCTGGAAAGGAAGATTGTCATAGTTTTCCGCCGTTTCTTTCTTCGTGGCTTCCCGCGTTTTGATGACGTCATAACAGTTAGAATGGAAAAATTGAAATCATGAAATCGTGAAATTGTGAAATCGTGAAATTGTGAAATCGTGAAATTTTGAAGTGAAATCGTGAAATCGTGAAATTGTGAAATTGTGAAATTTTGAAAAGAAATCGTAAAATCGTGAAATCGTGAAATTGTGAAATCGTGAAATTGTGAATGTTTTGAGTGAAATCGTGAAATTGTGAAGTTATGAAATCGTGAAATCATGAAATTTTGAAGAGAAATCGTGAAATCGTGAAATTGTGAAATTGTGAAATCGTGAAATTTTGCAGTCAATTGCATTGTGTGAAATCTTGAAATGTAAATGTCACCGCCGGTCTTTCGTATCATTGGTTGTACAGTGTCACTGTAACAGTATGCAACGTTCAAACACTACTATCGGATGTTTTCACCGTTAATGTTAACTGTAAGCGACGTTCAAACATGACCATTGGCTGTACAATGTTGCTGTAAGCAAGCAGTAAACCTCGTTCCAAGATGGCAACTATTTGTGTCTATAAAGTTCCAATATAGCCATTGGTTGTACACTGTTTATGTAAACAGTATGCGACGTTCAAACGCGATCATTGGCTGTTCACTGCCGCTGTTATGCTAGGAGTCCACTGGGCCGGCGCCAGTTGGTTCCAGTTCGCGCCAAAGAGTATGTGATTGGCGCGTAGTGGCTCACTGTGGCGCCGAATTAATGTCCGCTCGGCATGTGTCGCCAAGTGGAATAAATTGGGTGCCAAATGGTGTGCGCCAAATGCCACCTGGCTTGCTCTAAATGTTGCGCCAGTTTTCTCCAGTTCACGTCATTACACGGTCATTTGATTCCAAAATTCACCTTGTTGGCGCCATTCGCGCCGATAGACGGCTACTTTGCGCCACTTGGTGATCAGTTTGTGCCAAAGGTCGCCAAATTGGTTTCAACTTGACGCCATTGGGCGCTACTTGCCGACTATATAAATATCAGCCATCTGCTATCTGGTTCAGACCCTCCTTAGCTGCTGTATGAACAACATCTCTTCTTTCTTCTCTTCATCTCTATTTACAAATTTGATATGTCTGAGGCTTTGGATAATGTTGGAGCGATGCTGCTGCTCCATCAGAAGATGATGAGAGATGCTGAGATGGCCACAGCCTATCAACCAATGCTGGCCAATCCTGAAGAAGAAGAGCCTCCTAAGAAGAAAAGGACGCATAACTGGTGGTTTAGACCCATGCTCCGCCTACAGCTGAGGACCGAACGTGGACAGCACCACGCTTTGATTGAAGAACTAAGGGAGAACGACATGAGGCAGTTCAAAACCCACACCAGGCTGTCCCCATAGATGTTTGATGACCTGTTGATCGGGCTTACATCCCACTTGCAGAAGAAGGACACCCACCTCAGGAAATCCATTTTCATTCAAGTTGTGCGTCTTCCTGCGCTATCTCGCCACTGGGGCCACCTATGCTGAGCTGGGTTACAACTTCCGAGTGAGCAAGGAAACCATCAAGAGGTATGTCCCTGATGTAGCCAGAGCGATAGTGAATGAGTATGTTGCAGAAGTCATCTCCCTCCCCACAACCAATGAAAACTGGCTCGAGGTTGCAGGTGATTTTGAAGCCAGGTGGAATCTTACTCACAGTTTGGGAGCCTATAATGGAAAGCATATCCATCTCCAGAAGCCCAAGAAATCAGGCAGCCTTTACTTCAACTACAAGCAGTTATTCTCGGTTGTCCTGATGGCTCTCGTAGATTCAAAGTACCAGCTCCTGTGGGTGGGGTTGTGCGTGGAGGTGGAGGTGTTGTCGAGTCGAATCTTGAAAGTTGTGTGAGAAAGTCCTACGATGCCGCCCTGCTTTTATAGGCGGCAAGTGGCGCAGAATGGCGGGTAACCAGGTGGCATTTGGTGCGAAGTAGTCACCAATATCTGCACAATGGGTGCGCTTCGGCGCGGACTATCCGCCTCTGTTGGAATTATTTGGCGCGTAGTGGCGCAAACAAGGTGCCATTTCGCGCCTATTGGTGCCATGTGGCACCATGTATCGCGAAATCTCATTGGAGCAAGTTGGCACGCGCCATTACATTCCAGTGGATTCCAATAGGCGATTTGTTGGCGCTGATTGCTCGATGCATGTGGCGCGACGAAAATTTCAAACATTTTGAAATTTTCGTCGCACCTAATTCCAATTTGGCGCCGTTACGGGCCACCACGAGCCAATTGGGGGGGGGGGGCAGTTTGAGCCACTACACGCCACTATGAACCTTATTGGCGACACTAGGCGCCACAGCAAATTGCATTGGCACCAACTGGCGCCGGCCCAGTGGACTCCTATCATTAATTGTAATCGGCCTTCAAACAAGAACATTACAGTGTCGCGGTAAACTTTAAGCGATGTTTAAACATTACAATTGGTTGTACAGTGTTGCTCTAAACAGTAAACTTCGTATAAACATGACATTTGGTTGTAGAGTGTTGATGTATACTGTAAGCTTCGTTTAAACATGACTAATGCTTGTACAGGGTCGCTGTTATTTGTAAACGACGTTCAAATATGGCAAATATTTGTGTCGATAAAGTTCTATAAAACATAGCTTCATGATATTTGCTTCTGTTGGACATTCTCTTAAATAGTTGCATCGAACGGGATAGCTCAAACCTCATTGGATCAACAAACTGTCAAACTCTTTTGCCAAACGTCGTTTAATTCTGTACGAGTCTGGCGTACAGCTAATGCAAATAATAATTGCATGTCTGGTAATAGGTCTCTTGAGTTTAACACAAATTGGAAACTGGCGAGTAAAATACAAACGAAATATTTGTATAATCTTAAGACCAAAATTCCCGTGATCAATTAAATCAAACCTATTTTAAAAACGAATAGTAAAGGCAAACCGTTATGAATCAGATCGAAATACATGGATTTGTAAGGTAATCTGATTACAGTCCTATAGTTTGGATATCTCAATTTTATATTATGAGCCCTGTAGCAACGTATTCAAACCTATATTATCGTTTAATACTCCCAATATGGATACCTGTTCACCAGCAGTAATTACAACAAGCGGGAGCGAAAATCGTCGTCACTGCAAAACTACTCCAGCAATGCCCAGTTCTGTAAAGCCTTTTGTAGAATTTACAAATTAACAACAAAGATATTACAATGAAAATTGATGAAAAAACCACAAGCCGTATGTTTCTTTACAATAAAGTAATGAAAATGGTTTACAACCAGAACGCCTTAATTGACCAAAATTTCCTCAACATGTTTTTTGCAGTCAAGTGTCTTAACTCCTTAATGCTGATTCAGAAGGAAGGGAACATCACGTCAGTGTTTAACTATATAATGCTACTCATAATGAATGGTTTAAACGTTCTTGTGCATTTTGGATGACAAACAGTGCAAACCTTGATCAGCTAGGATCACTCTGATAGAGGAGCCATCTTACCTCTCAGACTGTCTATTCTGCTTGCTAATGACAGGGCATGTGTTGCCCGCATTCAACGGGTTAATAATCGATGTTTTCTAATCTGAAAATGAATTGAATCAAATAGTGTTTTCAAAACATATACATGTAGTCTGGAAACCATTTATTTCATTATTATTAAAAAATTGCCATATAATGATTGGCTGTAATGGGCGTCTTTTGTCGGTTATCTGTCCCTGTCCAACTAGGTGGCACTGTCACTGAGTAAGTCCTTTGTTACACTTTTGTTATCCATTATTGATTGATTTCACACAGATAACACACAGGTTTTTAACACTGGGAATAACGAAGGATGTAAAACTATATATTGTATGCATTTCTTTTCATTTTGCACGTTTTTAAAAATGCAGACAAATGATCAGTTTTACCCTAAACCTAAGAAACCGAAAGAAACACATGACTGAACAGTAACCACGCACGTTTCAGACTGCTACTTAAATGCTAAAATGTCTTTATTTAATCATTTAGCCCATAATATGCCTTTTAATGCCTTTGCAAAAAGAGTAGACGCAGATCAGACAGATCATGTAGGAGCCGTCTGATCAGGATCTGTTCTATTTGCTTATGATATGGAATATATCTCATTCCAAATTTACTGCCATGCCCAACATTTTCTGTGTTAATATATCATTATAAATTTAAGTTAATCAATATGCAGTATGACATTATTTCTTACATTTATATTCATAGAGTAAAGTGTTAACAAAAGATCTAATCTAAAAGTTATTAGGGGATTACAAGACAGCGAAAGGACACTCAGTATTGTTTGTGTAAGAGTCTAGCAGTATGTCATAGATAATAAAGAATAAAACCTAAAACCTAGATAAGTTATCATCATTTTTCACACCCTTCTGTGATCCTTTTGTGTCGTGACTTCAAACTTTTATTAGTAAGGACTTGTTTATTGAATACCTACTGCAATCACAAGAAGAAAGGGTTCTAACAGGAAATGCAATCAACCAGGGAACAGTGATATCTACAGAACATATATCAAAATTAAAACAAACCTTACTTTAACCTAATAGTCATCATATAAATGGAATGATTTTCAGTCAGCCCATTTATTCTAATTTATGATATTGATAAGCATGGCTTTCAGTCAACTTGTCTGTATCAAGTTTGTTAATATAGATTATTCTAATTTGTGATATTGATGAGCATGGCTTTCAGTCAACTTGTCTGTATCAAGTTTTGTTAATACAGAGTATTCTAATTTGTGATATTGATGAGCATGGCTTTCAGTCAACTTGTCTGTATCAAGTTTGTTAATACAGTTTATGCTATTCCTTGCGGATAGTGTTTCATATTTATTGTATATCTTTTGCATATCTTTCACTGACCGGATGGAAAATCATGTAGTTCCTTCCGGCTAGCGATTTCATATACGTATATTGTACATCTTTCTTTGTCTGGATAGATAATCATGCGGATCGTTCCGGTTAGTGATTTCATCCATGTGAAGCGCTTTTGAACGCACATATCCAGTGTGAAAAGAGCGCTATATAAATGTGGTATATTAATAATAATAAGAAGAAGATTTCGTTTTACTTCTGCAATTAAAGTTTGACTACCCAATTCCAGAAAACAAAAACAAACAAAACCACAAAAAAAACACCAAAGAAAAGAAACAAAATACTACAATTTGGATACTGACCAGAAGCTGTTATTTAATAAATAGTCACCAGTAAGACTGAGTGCGTCTGTTCTGTTTGTAATAAAATTAACGTCTTATCTGGGTCCATGCCATTTTATTTAGTCACTGAAATTTGCAAGAGAACTTTTGTGATAAGCCTTTTGTAAACTGAAATAATGTAGGAAGTCCTGGTCGGAATCATCTTCCGTACAAACAAACTGAAAATGTTAATGTTTCATAACATACCGCAGTATATCCTACCTTTCAAGAATTATCTATCGAATGAGCGTGCAGTCGAACAGAACAAATGTGTAATATCCCATAATCTTTTATTGAATTTGGTATACAACAATACCATTTCACAGAACATTTGTCTTCCTTGTGAATTAATTAGGAAGACGTCAAAGTGTCGTTTGTTCACATTAATCGGAATAACCAAATGTAAAGTTTGTTACTGTCATAATATGCACACAGTACAAGTCAGGCATCTTTAATGACGGAAGCTAGTTCAATTATTCAATATTGGTCACACTCATGTATCTGATTATAATTGCATGTTCATGCCATTACGACTACAAAGATAGTTTTCTCTTGTTCATATCGCCATTATAAAAATCAGATAATTGATACTCACACAGTTACAGTAAAGCCCCTCTAAACCGGACGTTCAATTTAGGCTAGGTATCAGTCTTGGAGACTTGTGGTAGCTAAATACAGGGTAAAAATCATGCAGATTTAGGAGCGTTATTCATGACTTTCATCCCGCAGTAAGCAGCCAACTGCCTAACAGTATATAAATTCTTTTCCACTAGGAAATAGGGGTACTACTATATTACTTCTTACATAAATAATCAGTAGGTATAGGGTTTTAAAATATCAGACGCAAAACTCAGGTACCTGGGTTGGGAATAACACTGTACATTTCTTAAACATCACCCACTACCACGCCGTGAAAACACATTATGTCTGCTCAAATTTGGACATGACCCAATTCGGAATATTTCTTACCTGTTCGCATTACGTTTGACAAGCATTAAACAACCACCTGTTTTTTTTTCAGACTTCTGTGTTAATAAATTATGTGGCGACATTAGCGATAGTTTAATGAAGAAAATATTCCAAAATAGGGAATTAATATAATACATAAATACTTGAAATGCTCTGATCTAATATTTCGACCACTAAGGGCCTTTTTCAAAGATTATCATGATACTCTTTGAAAAAGTCCCTTAGTGGTCGAAATATTAGATCAGAGCATTTCAAGTATTTATGGATAGTTTAATGTTTTATCGATATTACTGCTTTCCAAAGCAGACTTATAAATAATGCTTCCTTTACCGAACTGCAGTTTATATATATTTGTATATACTCCATTAGTTTATTGCTGGTTTTAGAAACAAAACATTAGCTTTTACAGAAAAAAGTTAAACCCTCTGTTTATTTTGCATAAAAAAGTTTAACCTTCTGTTTATTCTAAATATTGTCACCTTGCGTTGTACTACTGACTGATTCAACGTAATATTAAATAATTAACCTCATGACTTATCATGTAAATAATGTCTGTATGGCTATCAATTAGTTGACTTTTACAATAGCATTATATAACCAAAGAACGTGTTGACCATGCCAGAACGTGTAGAATCAGATTTGCGAGAGCCGTCTGATCCGTGTCCACTCTGTTTGCAAATGTGATAAAAGGCGTATATATGAGTTAAAGAATTAACTGTTTATCAAATAAAATCCACGTACATTGCATATGGCGAGAACCAAACTGCATTTAGTCAGCAGTTACTCTGTATTTAGTTTTCAAAACTAGAATTATTTCCGGACAACTTGATAGCACAAAATACTTATTACACGGAATTTTGGACACGTTAATGCTCTAAGTCAAGACAAATTATCCGATACGGTCCTGAATAATTTACAAGAAATGAACATATTTATCGTAAAACTGTCAATACGATTAAAACAAACTTCAGTCAAAAATCACACCGTGAATGATTGTAAACCTAAAACCAAATTTTCAGTAGCATTGCAAACATTAGATTCGTAAAAATACATGCAATATAAGCCTCTGAGATCATGCAATTACCAATTTATCCCAGCTGTCTTCTACGTTTTACAATTTATTCGAATGTTATTTGATATTGACATCGTTACTGATGCTGTGGAGTTGTCTGGCGCGGGGATATTTTTTTTACGTTTTTTCTTGGATGAAGGTGAAATAATCGTGAGGCTGGGTACCCACACACCTTGTTTAAGCCCCATAGTAGTCTTTTTCCGCTACTGACTGTTCCAAGCGGTTCTCCTGCTTTCACAATATAGTCTATTTTGTCATTTTTATATAATAAATGTTGTATGTATGTTCGTGCGTTTCGTCAGGTTTTGTCTTGTACTTGTAATCTCATGTTTAGTACTGTGTCCTGTTGTATGTGGCGCTCCCTCTAGGACTGCTTTTTCCACTCTTCCATTACCTCGAATATCAATTTATTTGATAATTTCTTACCCATTTGACCACCCATTTTCAGAATATTAAGAACACTTCTTATTCTATGAAACTAAAATTGGTTTCAGATTGTTTCTGTCATAAAAAGGAGCAAAAAGATGTTCTCATTGAAAGGGTAAAAATATTACCAAACAGGAAATGGGCTGGTGTCAACCTTTACACCGATTTAATTGTTTACCATTGCGTTTGGCCGCAGCTGAGGGTTTTTGTATCTGAATCCTGTTTTGGAGATCCGCATTATTCGGTCATTAAACAAATGGAACCAAAACTAACAATCACGAAGAGTTACTTCAATCCAACGTTATATATTTAGCATTATTATAGGTTGTTAAGAGTATATCTGCGGCAAAGTCTTACCTCTTTATCACGTCTGGACAGTTATTTATGAATAATGATGAAAAACTCCCATTAAATGTTTCGCTAATGATTAGTGTACATGACAATTAGCCACTCTGTGAATAACGGCACGTTATAAGGAGTTTGCTCCATGTAACAGGCGTGCTTAAAGATATCTATGATACATACAGTAAAATCCCGCTAATGCGACCACCTAAAAGAGGTATATTATGGGTGCTAGATGCAGGTGGTAGCTTAATGCAGGACAAAGGTAATGCAGAAAGCTAGAGGAGCTTTCTGCATTACTTTTGGCCTGCATTAAGCAACCACCTGCTTATAAAGACACCAATGTTTATTCATTAAGTGGTCACATTAGAGGGGTTCTACTGTACTTCTATTTTTGACGGAACTCACTAGAATCACCGTGTACACAATATAGATTTTGGCTGAAATAATATATAATTGGACAGATCAGTATATCAATTTTGTGGAACTCTGTATGATACGACATACTACGACCGGTCAGGATATTATACTGTTTGACATTCATAGAACTCATTGATAATTAGAGTAGATCCTTGTTAGACACGGCCTCTGGGTCTTCAGTTTTCATAAACGGCAAACTCACTTGGCACACACTTATCCATGAATCTCAAATATTTATAAAATGTTGGCGACCTGTCTCATTATAAGCTTATGTCCTTTGATTGGCAGTTTACTACATCATATCGTTTTGGTTTATACGATGGGTGTAATTATCATGGGATATGATAATTCATTTATCCAATGTGATAAACATAGTTTTAAATGTCAATGTTATTTCTGTATGAAAAAATAAAGTATCAACATAATAATAAATCGTGTCACCATATGGGAAATAATTCGTCGATTTAATATATAGTGTCGAGTTTTTCTAGTATGGCCATTGACACAGAAATGGTAAACCAGTTGTTTTATTTAGCGTATTCAATGGGATGTCAAATGAGCTAATTGTCTGTTTTATTCCGCATTGTCCAAAACATCTATCGAATGACACACTGTCAACATATCTTATCTGGGTATGTTTGGTCGCCAAACAAATCCAAACGGCCAATCCAAATTGGTTTCTTAAGTCTACAAACAATACACCAAAAAAGGGACCTGTAACTATTCAGACCAAAACGCAATTTGTTTTTTTAGCTTGATTCAACATCCTGTGATGTTTGACAATGAGACATGACGTGACTCATGACATCAATTACAGTAAAACCTCGATTATTCGAATACTGAAATACTTATCATTATTGTTTATAAGTATCATTATTTAAGACTGGTGACAGCTTAATGCAGGACGAAAGTATCCCACTCCTGGGAGATTTCTGTATGACTTTCACCCTACAGTAAGTCATAACCTACCTAAAAGTGTGTTTCAGTTCTTCTGTGCTAAAACTTTGAATTATCGAGGTTTGACTATATGTTAAGCATCTTCTCATGAACCCTCATTTTCTAGGTGTACTTGCACAAATATGAATGTGAACCAATCAAATTTCATTTGAAGGGAATATCGCCGAAATGTGTTTGTCAATGTGGCCTTTGAAACCAAAAGTGAGGCAAGAGTGCAGACCTTGTTCAGAGGGCTCTTTCAACAGCTCAGTGGCATGGGTATACTGTTTGCCCACTCCTATTAAAGGGACATAATTTTATTTGTATGTTTAATTGCAACTGATATTATATAAATATCAACTCCTATGGAGAGCGACAGAACGTATTGTCAAACCGAGGTTGGTAATGTTCACTTAAGCGTTAGCCGAGATATACTTTACCATACCGAGCGTTGACAATACGTGTTGTCG
This sequence comes from Azorinus chamasolen, assembly GCA_963576725.1. Classification (NCBI taxonomy): domain Eukaryota; kingdom Metazoa; phylum Mollusca; class Bivalvia; order Cardiida; family Solecurtidae; genus Azorinus; species Azorinus chamasolen. The sequence continues at coordinate 41,235,473 of OY755235.1, forward strand.
CTCTCCATAATATGTGATATTTATTACAGGGAGTATATTGCTTTGCACATGTCGGTCGGTAGGTAGGTCGAACGGTTTCTGATCATTAACTGAAACAGCTTGACGTAGAATCTTCAAACTTGTTGTGTTTTTGAGGTCACTAGGTCAAAGGTCAAGGTCACCATGACCTTAACTGGTAAAATGGTTTACGATCAATAACTGTTGAATAATAAACTGTTCAAACAGAGTAGACTCAGATCAGACGGCTCCTATAGGATTTGTCTGATCGGGGTCTGCTCTGTTTGCTAATGGAATTTGATAGATACGTGTCTTTTCTTTCTAAAATGGCTACAATGTCCCACCTTTAATATTTCATTATAACTATTTTGTCCATGGATATTCAGTAAGTATTGAAGTAAGGAAAAATATAGAACAGGGAAAGGATTAAACGTTCGGTTTAACCCTTTCCCTCATATTGACGGCCTTTGACGACTCTGTAAAAGTCACTTTGTGAAACCATTGTGATAAACAGCGCATTTGCTCCTATAGGAGCAAATTCTCTATTTACCACAATGGTTTCAAACTACGAAATTCTAAAATTTTCCTTTTCTGTCGTTAATGCTCCTTTTCGGTAGATTTATTCAAAGAGGTTGTATCTAAAAAATAGCCTATGAGGTGATGGGTTAAAATCAACTGAAACCAAAGATTTCAAAATGTAACAAGTTTTGTTCGAACTAATTGGTCACGCGACCTGGCTTACATTTTTCAAACAGTGTGTATCTAGATAAGACACAAAGTAACATGACATCTCATCTGGATCCAAGCTATTAACACTACGTAAATAATTGCTTAAACAAATCGACAGCAAATTAACATTGCAACGTATAAGAGTTTAAGCAGACATCATTTTCATTCTCATTGTAACATAAATGAAATATGATAAAAGAATAACCCTTTACAGCCCCGACCTGGGATAAAGTTTTGTTTTCTCAGATGTTGATCTAAAGCAATTTTGACTACTTCCGATTCGAAGATTTTGAGACAGTATTTATCGAATATTCTAACACCTCGCGCACACATCTACATAAACAAAGAAGGGACGTATCTATGTTTGAATTCTCCATAAATCACCGCACGCGCTGTAACGGCTTAACGTGACGTAATATGGCTTCGAAAAGTCGTACGACAAGAAATGTAGTGCCGCTGTGGCGGTGCAAATTATAGTTAAATTGAAGTGTTAGAATCGAAATAATAGATGTATACCAGTGTTTTATCGTGCAATATTATTTCTTAATCACACATCTAAGACCCTAGTGAGACGCACGGTCTTATCTGAGTCAAACCTGTTTGCAATTTCTAGTCAGGTCGCGTTTATTAACGAGATAAGTGTCAAGAATTTAATCTATTATAAAACGGTTTGTTGCAACGGAAATAATCGAATGTGTTCTTTTTCTTGATTTATCATAACTCGGTTCAAAATCCCCAAGAATAGCATGTGTGCTATTTAGATTGAGGGTGTATTTTTCAAGCGTGCCATTGTCATTTTTAATAACATGCACATCAGATTTTGTTGTGAAGAAGATGTTCTTTCAACCTGGGAGTAAACTTTAACCCATTACTCCATGAATATCCATGTCAGGAATAATGTATGAATATTAATTAGCTTATTTGTATACTGGCATTATGAACAACGGAAATTTTGCTATAGTAGATACTGTAGAAAACGATCTGTATATAGGAGCCGTCTGACCCGGGTCTTTTCGAAAATGTCGTCCTCGACATTTAAAAGAAAATTATCACAGACTGAGGCAGAAATTTATTACTGACACATAGGGAAAAACCCATCAAGTAAACAAATATCCGGGCCAAATGTCGCCTCTATGGAGTAAAGGGTTAGCAATAGATTGAGTAGTTTGAAATTACAGACATTTTGTACTGATGCTTAACCTTTCGCTTGCTATTCGCGTCAATATACATACCTGTAAATAGTGAAGACCCAGGTGAGACAGCTCCTGCAGGAGCTGTCTCATCAGGGTCTGCACTATTTACAAATTGATTGTGCAACCAGTGCACTCCACAGCAGTGATTTCACAGCGAAATACGTGTACACAGTGAAGATATATGTAATTATACAACAGGGCATGTGTGTAGAAGGAGAAATGTATTTTAAATTTCAGCAAACGAAGGGTTAAATCAATGAAACAGCGCGGCGCATTTGCGAACATCCTTGTATAATTATACCTCAGAAAACACTTGAGTATACAGTATCAAAACAAGTGAAGAGGAAAATTCTATTTGTAGCACACGATTGCGCCATGTGAGGTTGTATACTAGTGCTATAGATTATGGATGAAATACAGCATGCAAAACAATTTCCTCAGCTGTCACTCCTATCTTGTCATTTTTTGTCTTGGGGCCAAATTATCATTGGGTATGTTTTGGTGTTTGGAAATACGTATTTCTTCTGGCAAGAAGTACAAAGAAGGAGCATAGAAAATGTTTTATTCTACATTTCTTTATCGCCCATCTTGTCATCAGTCATCTTCCCTCTCTGGCGCTCTTTGACATATAAGTAGTTGGTGTCACAGCGCCATAAGCCTCAACTCAATACTGAATCTCCCTTACCCAAGCATTTCCGTTTATAGCACTTTGAAAGGTTTCTTTCCAATTTACTTCTCTATGAACTATTCCTTGAAAATAGTATCCTTATTTACTTGTTAAGGAATGCATGTTCAAATACAAATCTTTGATATCAACTTTATCATGGCATGTACAGTAAAAACCCTCTAATGCGACCAGCAAAAAGAGGCATAATTCACTGTGGCAAAGACGGTTGGTAGCTTAATGCAGGAAGAAAGTTATGCTGGAGCTTTCTACATAACTTTCATGCTGCATTAAGCAACCACCTGCTTATAAAGACATCCATGCTTATTCATTAAGTGGTCGTATTAGAGCGGTTTACTGTATCATATTTTACTCGACTTTATGAAATATATTTTGGTGGCATAAATCACCCACTACTTAACCACATAGCGTTCTCAAAAGATATTCGTGTTACAGAGCTGCAGATGTGTATCCAAATACTAAACTCGTCATTTCTCCACCAAACCATATACTGTGACCATTCTTTAGAATCGTCTCAATGAAACTATTCTAAAGAGAAGTTACATTTTTGGAGGGGGATTAAAAAGCTAGTCTTAAAAATGTTTGACTTTGCGCATCATATCTGGATCTCTGATGTTAGTAAGCCACAAACTGGCTAACAACATAACGTTTATGAAACACCTCCTTTTATCTAACGTGAAATCTGGAATATGTTCATAGACACAAATTACACTTCTAACTCATTCACTGCCATCTAATGTCGTCTACATACTTTGTTGTCTGCTGCACTTTTCATTGTTTTAGTTTCTTCATTTTTGTTTCAAACAAACGTCACAGTCATAAACAGTCACTGAAAGAAATTGTTTGGATCCTGATGAAACACCGAGATACGCGATGTTCCATCAGGGTCCAAATTGTTTACACATGTTATCACAAATGCTACACTGGCAGCGAAAGACTTAATATGGATTTTGACTTGGTATTATTGCTTATTTCTGCCATCATATGTCGTGAAATATATTAATGATCTAAAATGGCTCGTTTACTATCTTATTAATTGCTCTGAACATGTTTCGTTCCCTGTCGTTAACATGATGCTTATATTGGAATGTAAATGTGTTTCATGTAACGTAACCCTAGACTGGACCAGATACAAACCTCTAAGCAAACGGCACTAGTTGTGACATTAATGTTGCTAGACTATGGTGTTTCAATGACTTTAGTATCGGATATAGATTTATCAAGGTATTTTCTACCGTTTGCATATGAAATTAAAATTATTATTCCAATTTTATAAACAGTTCAATTCACGTTTTCAAGATGCAAATAAGCGATCTGTTGTTCTCTAGAATCGTCGAAAATTGATTACTGATTTTAATTATTTTGTTTAGAATTCCCTGAAAAATTATTCATTTAAATCGTATTTATTAATATCGGTCTTTACAAAATTGGTTTTAATTGGGTCGGTACAAGACGTAGTGGTCATGCTTCTCCAGAAAATATTGCCAACTGTTAGTTCTGTTCACCAGCAAACATTGGTGTGTGATTTGTTTTCCGATAATGCTTCGTTCCACTAATATATTTTGCCACGGACTGTCGGTTGTTTTAGTATTACAATAGAATTTGGTCTTCATTTTCATTCAATGTATTCCCGGCTGACCCCGGGTTTGAGAATCTACTGGCGACGACAAAGACAGCGAAATAGGAAAACAAGAGCAATGCACTTTATATCATTAACCCTTTCCCTTTATAAACGTGTTTTCACGCATTTGCAAACAGAGTAGACCAAGATCAGACGGCTCCTAGAGGAGTTCAGTAAATCGGAAGTAGTCAACATAGCACCAGATCCAAAACTGAGCAAAACTTAAGTTTATGTCGCTGGGCAGATTAATATAAAGGAATGCAAACTGACGCTTAAAACGGAGACTTTGAAAGGCGGCTGTTTAATATGAACCGATGTTTTTGTTTCATTATATTTTATTTGATTTGGTTTATAACGGATACACGCGTCCTTCAAATCAGAATATGGCAATTGAAAAGATTAACGAACTTTATTGTTCGAGAGTACAGAGCAAGGTCATTCATTACTTCGAAAGGCTGAAAAGGGACTGCATTGTTCGTAATGTTAATATTATGCTGTGGCATATACCGAGTGACAAATGGATGTAAAACAAATAAAAAACAAACCGCATTAAAACACATATGCTGTTAATATTTATACAAATATTTCATTTAAATAATCTACTGCAAACTTCTATAGCAGTCTACATCAAATAACATCATCTAAGTTTGAACAAATTGCCACATATCAGTGGGTAAGTTGTTTTCTTTTACGAATAAAATACGAACTACAATAGAACCTGTCTTAATATAAGCGGTCATCAAACAGAGGTGAAAGAATGAATGAAATACTTTATTTAACGAGAGTAGCTCAATTAGTCATAATGAGAAATCTACATTGAGGCCCTCAAGCACAAGCATTTCATACAAAATACACAACAGTAAAACAGATATATAGACACATGTATATGCACAAGAAATCAATGTTCAGATTAACTCATTGCTCGCTAGGTAATGTTGCGTGTTTATAATTAATAATATTGCCTGCTTCAATTTGCAGATCTATTCTTCAAGGACACGGGATCCTGATAAAACTCCGAGTAACTTGGCGTCTAATCTGGACCCACTCTGATGTCATAGTTTTGATTTGCCACTAGCATCCAAATAGTTAATGTAACGCTAGCTTAAGTGTTACACAAAAAATGAAATGCATAAATGACATTTGACCCCGATTCAGGTGAGTGAATGCACGCGATCTGATTATGGATTTGTAAGGCAGGTGTCCCTATAAAGTACATATAACCACAGATGCATAACCCAATAAAGTACATATACACAAAGACACATACCCCTATAAAGTACATGTAAACAGATATACATACCCACTACAAAGTACATATAAACACATGTAACGAATTCTTCGTGATGAAAATAAAACAGCACGCAAAATCCAAGTATCACTTTTAATAATCCTCCAGTTCACAGTAATACAGTACCACAATATAACAACTCACAACTAACTTTCTCAAAGAGGCCTTATATAGGACCAGTGACTCCGCCAGCTCCGTCTGCTCCGGCAGCTCCGTCTGCTCCGCCAACTCCTGTAACTCGTGCAGGAGTTCGTGCAGCAGCTCGTGCAGCTCGAAATACAAATGGTAACACCTCTTGACAAAAGGTTTACGACTGTCATAATAATGACGGAGTCATACCCCAATTCACCACAGGAACTGTATTAAGCTCTAAATGAGCACAAATACTACATTACTCTCTCTTATCTTTAAAGTTGAACCTCCACTGTTCAATCATTATCAATAATAAAACAAACAGTATAGAAATGAAAACTACTGAAACAAAATGTTAAACAAAAACCAACTCGATTGTCAACCGACAATTAAAATTGAACGATACGTCTCTCCTTTAACTTTGTGTCTTACTAAATATTCATTAGGGCTGCAATGATGCATACTTTGATTAAAATGAGGTGAATCATTGCATCACTACGGAGTAATTCAATATTACTGTTCAAATTGTACATGTATAAAAGGAAAAATCAAAACAGTAATCTTAAGAATGGAAAAGTAGTAAAGTCAAGCAGGCAAAGCCACATACAAGACGCAACCACCACCAAAACACCGATAGACAGCATGACACACACACACACACACACACACACAACCACACACCCAAACGCACACACACACACGAAATGAACACAGAAAACACCAAAAGACACACAAGAACCAGAGACAAACGTTCCACACATGAACAAAATCACAAGCACAAAGACGCAAGGCAAACAAAAGGAAGGGTGACAAAGAGAGTACCGCCTTGGCACGGTCAGTAGCAAAAAACACCACTGGGGTTTAAACCGGTTTACGGACGTCCTAACCTCACACTTCTCTCAAAGTCACCCTAGCTTTACAAATATTGTAAATAAAGGTATCCCCGCTGGACTTACCCACAACATAGACAACGGTGAACACAGGACAACATGTAAAACATAGCATAATAACTGTGACAATCCGTCAAATATGTACTCAATGACTTTGCTGAAGTCAGAGCACCTGCAGGTAAGCCGTTAAGGGCACGACAGGGAAAAAGTAATACATGAGTCTGGTAAGCTCATCCTGTATCCAAGTTTAAGAGTATACCATCATAGAGTACTACCCTCGGCCTGTCATCGCGCAAGCAAAGAGGGAAGCGTAGCTACCGACTGTAAAAGGGTCGATAACCAAACATTCAGTGCGTTGCAATATAATAGGATCATAACCTTTCTTTTTAAATGTTTTAATGCGTTTTATAAACAAATCATGAAAATGGATATGACCCCGAATTTTCCTAAGTTTGTAGATAACATCCCCATAAAATTCTGGTTGAGAAATGCCTTGTCGCAGTAACGTCCGTAGATTGCAATTATATTTACTAATGAGAGGTAAATTTCGATAATAAAATTTAGAAAAAGTTTTCCGAAGTTTGTGATATCTGTAACCTTGCTTAAGAAGTTTATCAGTTATAACTAAATTACGTCTGTTAAAATCTTCAAGCAAAGAACAGGCTCGGGCAAACCTAATCAGTTGAGAAATATAAACCCCATAAGATGTAGAACGTGGCACATCTCCATCTAGAAAAGGATAATTAACAATTTTAAAATTAAAATCTTCTCTTTTATCGTATACTTTGGACGAAACTTTATCATTTCTAATTGAAAGATTCAAATCTAACAATGAAGCATTAATGTCATATTAAAACCAATCAATCAATGAATGTGTAATAGTCTCTGTACATAACTGGTTCTTCCGGATAACGTTGTCCATCTACGTATGCCACACGCCTGGTGAACGTAATGGAAAACACTTCAATCAGAGAATGTCCTTGGAAAACATCCATACCCCTTTGTTCATTTGCATTCGTATCCATTTGTTCTACATCGTTGTCATCTCCACCAATTATAGAGTACTCGCCATCACTTTGGTCATTAACATCAGTGCCAATATCACTCACTAAAGAATAATCCTCGTCATTTTGATCATTCATATCAGTGTCACTATCACTTATTATAGGATCTTGATCACAATCATCTTGGACATCACCATCAGTGTCACTGTCGATTACAATCACTTCCTCATTTTCCACCTCTTCTACAAAATCGGTGTCACTGCCACGTCCTTCCTTATCATCACTATTCTCTACTTCTTCATTATCACATCTTTCACTAACAACACTAACCTCTTCTTCTTCATTATCACATCTTTCACTAACAACACTAACCTCTTCTTCTTCATTATCACATCTTTCACTAACAACACTAACCTCTTCTTCTGCATTGTCTCGTCCTTCCCCCTCAACGCTAACTTCCTCCTCTACATTATCATATCCTTCACTAACCTCTCTAACCTCTTCTGCTACATTGTCACATTTCTCCTCTTCTACACCGTCATACAAACTATCATGTCCATTATTCACGATACTGTTTAAGTCTTCCTCAGCATCATCACATTTCGCATTCACTTGGTCCGTATCCAAACTAAATTCGCCACCGTGGTTCATAATAATCAAATCATCAAACAGATTAACTGACTCTATTTGCGCAAACGGATCATCTTGTCATTGCGACTCTACAGGGCCTGTAAGATCACTGTCGAAACTAAGAACAACATGGTCGCCATCCGTCCCGTCAAGGTTCGTATAGAAACTGTCACTCCTAACTGTTTCGGGAATACAATCATCGTCACTGACGTCTTCATATGTATAATTCACTCGCTCCTGCAGCAAATCCAGAATACTATCGTCCTCGCTGACGTCTTCAAAAGAGTTTGTTGTTGGCTGTTTATCTCCCAGGAGCTCCTATCGTAGCCTCTGATGCGGCGTGATTTCCAATCTTGTGTTTAAGAATTAAGTGTTTTTTTTAGGTAGGAACGCCTTATGAATTTTGACGAACAGTTCCCCACAGTACAGTTCCAGTATTCAACTTTCAGATGTTTTTCTTTAATATGACGAACTAAATTCCGTTTCTGTGCGTACTTTCGCCCACACGTGTCACACACGTATTCCATTTCTGAAATGTCACTGCTTGAAGAAATATGTCTTTACACTTCCAAGCGCGAACTACAAATGACCAATTATTTTGTTATCAAGACACCATCATCTGCACGTGCAGCCCGTGGACAGTCCTTTGTATGTCTTTGCCCCGCCAAGGCTGACACGCAATATTCACGGGAATCATGCACAAGTCCAAACAATGGCTTCGCTAACTGCTCCGCCTGACCACTTGCTCCGTCCACTACACTTGTTTCAAAAGCTTGCTCCGCCGTAAACGAATGCACCTGTTGACACTGATTTTGAATTCGCCGAATAAAACAAACAAATTTTGCATCAATTTCGTCTGTGTTTTGTGTGATACAACCTGTCAACGGCTTTGTCTTATTCTCAATGTTGTTAGAATCACCATTATTAACAGCACATGTAGGATTTTTCGACTGCGTTTTTGCGAATGAACTGACATCAGGATAATTCACAGTATCATTTGCTCCATTTTGAAATTGTTTCACGTCTATAACAATTGTCTTCTCTCCATTGTATTTCTTGATGTTATCACCATGGACTATAACAGCAGGTGAATCTGAGGAATGTTGAATCTTAAACAGTACATCACACAGTTTTCCAGCAATTACCCACGGACCTGTCCAGTGTCTTCGAATATTTGTTTTCAGTCCTGGTGGAGATTGTTTTTGATTTCTCCACACCAAATCACCAACTTGATACTTGTATTCCTTGACACGAGAATCGTACTGTTTCTTCTGGCGGGAGGTGGCCTTCTTCAATTCTCCCTCACAATCGCATGTGCATTCCTTAACTTGTCTTGCAGTTGGATTACATACTCAGATGGATTCTTCCTGTTCTTATTCTGATTTAACACCTGTTGCACCATGAAGGCCAATGGTAATGCCATTTCCTCACCATACACTAGTATATATGGACTTAAGCTTGTGCTTTCATGTGGAGTGCTATTATAAGCCATCACAATAAAATCAATGTGAGTATCCCAGTCCTTTTGATCACTCGCTACATACTTAGACAATATATTTTGTATTGTTCTGTTCATTCTTTCCACTAATCCATCTGATCTGGGATGCAAAGGTGTTGTTTGAGACTTGTTTATCTCTAACAGCTTGCACACTTCCAGGAACAATGCACTCGTGAATTGCCTTCCTTGGTCCGAATGTATTTCCCGTGGACATCCATATCGTTTTATCCAACCACGGACAACACGATCAGCAACAGTTTGTACAGTAATGTCTGGTAGAGGAAATATCTCCATTAGTTTGGTGAAATAGTCACTGATAACGAGAATATGTGTGTTTCCAGTCCTTGACTTAGGGAAAGGTCCAGCTATGTCACACGCAATGCGTTCGAATCTGCCCCCAACTATATATGACTTCATAGGATGTCTCTTTGTTCGTTGAGGATTATTGGCTTCGCCACATATTTCACAAGCACGCACATAATCCGCCACCGACTGTTGCATTTTTACCTTTGCCTTTTCCAGCGTTTTCTTGATGCCCAGATGTCCTGCACTATGCGCATCATGAACAAACCACAACACAGATGAAACAAATGTGGATGTAATACATATTTCAAGCTCTTATTTCTATCAGAATATTCCCATTTGATACAGAGTAAACCGTTGTAAACTTCTAGTAATTCCAATCTAGCGATCCAGTATTTCGTATATGGGCATTTGTCAGTTATATCAGCCGAAGATGGCTTCTCTGCTCCGGATTCCTTCAAATCTAGAACATATTTCAAGCTATCGTCACTAACCTGAATACATCGCAATCCAGCTTCTGATAAATCAACATCCGGTTTATCTCTCTGATGAGCTTGATCTGGCCTATTTGCTTTTCGTCCAGGCTTCCGCTTTTGCTTTCGTCTACATTCCCTGGATGTACCACCAACATTTGGAATTTCTGTATCACTAACATCCTCCGAATCATCCACAGCAAATTAATTTTGAATGTGTGATATGAAATCACTTTCCCCTTCTTTGGCAGTACCCGTGTACTCACTGTTATTCAAAGGCATTTCGCACTGCCTACACACAATTGTATCTCCTCTGACGACCCTTGACAAAAAGTCGGCATTGGATTGCTATTCCCCAGGTCGATGCACAATGGTGTAATCGAACTGACTGAGCAATTCAAGCCACCTATGAACTTGTCCGTCATGCTCTTTAAATTTACTGAGCCATCTGAGTGAGCTGTGGTCACTTCTCACTGTAAAATGTCTTCCCAATAAATAGTGTTTAAATCGACCCGTAAAGAATACCACATATAACATATCTTTCCTAGTAACACAATACCGTTGCTCCGCAGAGTTTAAAGTTCTACTTGCATACGCTACTACACGTTCATGTCCTCCTTGTACCTGAGATAGTACAGCTCCGATAGCACTACTACTTGCGTCACAATCAAGAATAAACTCTCCGCCATTCGTATCCGGATATGCAAGAACTCGAGCACTGCACAACTTCTCTTTAAGTGTCACAAAGGCATTTTCACAAAACTCATCCCAGTTCCATTTGGCATTTTTCTTTGTTAAATCATACAACGGTCTGGCAATGTCTGAGTAGCTGTGTATATATTTCCGGTAATACGATGTAAATCCCAGGAATTGTCTAACTTCCTTCACACAGTTTGGTCTTGAAATGTATTTTACCGCATCACATTTTGTTGGATCTGGTTTAATTCCATCTTTTGAAATCATATGACCTAGAAATAGAGTTTCTTTTTTAAAGAATGAACACTTCTTTGCCTTCAGTTTTAATCCTGCCTTTAGAAGTCGTTCAAAAATAGTCTCAATGTCAGCTAAGTGGTTCTCGAATGTTGAACTATACACAATGATGTCATCTAAATACAATACAGCGATATGCCACTGCAATCCTTCGAGAACACGCTCCGCTATTCGCTCGAATGTAGCAGGTGCGTTGCACAATCCAAAAGGCATCGTAACAAACTGATAGTGTCCTCCCAACGGAATTGCAAAAGCAGTCTTGCATTTATCACGTTCATCCAGTGGAACTTGATGGTATGCCATATTGCAATCCAGAGTCGAAAACCACTTTGCTCCGGTAAGTGTGTCCAGGTTATCCTCCATCCGAGGGAGCGGATATGCATCCTTAATAGTTACCGCATTTAGTTTCCGATAAAAGACGCACATTCGCCACGAACCATCCTTCTTTTTCACGAGAACAGTTTGTGCCGACCACGGACTTTCCGACTTTTCAACGAATCCCTGCTCCTCCAACCGCTTGACTTCTTTCTGTAACACGTCCCTTTTGAACAATGGTATTCTCCGTGGTGAATCTTTGATTGGTGTTTCATCTGTCAGTCTGATTTTATGTGTCCCAATGTTTGTTCTTCCAACTTCACCAGGTTTTGCAAACACTTCTTGTTTATCAAGTAAAAGTTTCTGAAAATGTTGACACTGAATCTCATTAAGATTTTGAGTTCCACTTTTGAACATGTCTACCAGATGTGTTGGAAGAGATTGTATATTTTCCATCTCACTTATGTCACAAACTGCGTCTGGACCTACACTGTATTCTGCAATGCTCCTCACTCTATCAAACAAACCCACTATCGTTCCTTTTTGATGGTAACCACGTCTTGTCCGGGATAAAACATTCTAGCAGCAAAATTAGACTGTGAACTGTTTGTGAGCGTTCGTGCTGGCAACAATCCATGAGATGCCATAAAACGAGTGTCTGGAACTATTACACCGTCTCCCGTTAGAGGTTTGTCTTTGAACCCTGCTATTACAATAGCCTCACAGCCTGCCTGAATTTCTGTCGTTTCCAAAGAAACCACTCGTGACAATCGCTTGGACTTGCACATTTTGCTCCCATCAAGAACTTCCCACCTTTATAAATCACAAACATGTCGTCGTCATGGTCGAAATTGCACTTGAAATGCTTGATGAAATCTTCTCCTAGCAAATTATGCGTCACATCCCCAACAAGTACTGGAAAGAACACTTCAAGTTCAGCGAACTGTAAACACACTAGTGCTTCACCTCTGCAATGTAAATCACCTCCGTTGGCCACACAGAATCGATGGTTAGTTGGCTTTAGTCCAGGCCTACTCCTATAAGGAATACTTTTGAAGGAGTCATAAGAAATGAATGTTCGTTTCGCCCCCGAGTCGACTTTCCATGAGATAGGTTGTCCACACAAAGTACCAGAAATCTTCATACCACGTTTCAATTTCACAACAGCTTTATCGCTACATGAAGGCCTGTGTGAGCGATTGACCTCCTCGAGGCCCACGGAGTCGGTCATGCCCTGTTTAAATGGCATGTTACTTTCTCCGCACCATTGCCGTTGCCTATTCTTTGAGTATTGTACCTTCTCCCTTCTTCACTGAAATGCACCCTTGGGCGATTCTTTACACCATATACTGGCTGGAAACCAGCTGATAAGGCATCGAATAATGTGATTATTATTTGACGATTACATTATATCGATGTCTTGAAGCAGGAAATTATTAATACCAAGTCGTACATTTCAGATACTACTGACGAAAAGACCATCGTTTCAGACCATGTCAAAAAGTGTGAACAACTTGGAACCGATATTAAAATTACACAACACAAACTTCCTACAATGTATTGGTAACCAAAACTACATAAAAAACATATAAAGCGCGTTTCATTGCAAATTCTAGTTCATGTACAACTACTAAATTGTCTATACTTTTGACTTCTTGTTTAACGAAGGTAAAGGAACGTGTAAGGTTCTACTGTGATAAGATTTATGAAAATTCTGGAATAAATCTCTTCTGGTCTATTAAGAACTCTTCAGAAGTCTTAAACAAACTTAAGAACAAAAGGTATCTTGCATCCACTGTAAGCACGTACGATTTTTCTACTCTGTACACAACTCTTCCTCATATTTTAATTAAGGATAAGCTTACTAACTTAATCCAGAAAGTATTTGCCCGGGAAAAAACATCATTCTTGGCATGAAAAGCTTTCTTTACTGACGAGCAAATGAAAAATTACACCAATTGGACTTGCTCAGAAGTTTGCGAATCACTAACCTTTCTTTTGGATAACATATTTGTACGTTATGGGAATGCTATATACCGTCAGGTAATTGTATTCCCATGGGTACGAATTGTGCACCACTTGTCGCAGATTTGTTTTTGTACAGCTATGAGAGAGATTTCATGTTGCGTTTGAATCCTCAATCACAAGTAGATGTTATAAAAGCCTTCAATGAAACTTGTCGATATTTGGATGATATTTTTAACTTAGATAACCCTTTCTTTGATGCTCTGATTCCTACAATTTATCCTAAAGAACTCAAATTGAATAAAGCTAACCCGTCCGACAATTATGCAGCGTTTCTTGATCTCGACCTTAAAATTGATAATGGAATTTCTTCTAAAATATATGACAAAAGAGATGATTTTGATTTTAATATTGTTAATTTTCCTCATCTTGACGGGGATGTTCCCCGTGCTCCATCTTACGGGGTTTATATATCTTAACTTATTCGTTTTGCTAGAGCTTGTTCATCTATTGACGATTTTAACAGTCGAAATCTCATTTAAACTGAAAAACTGCTTAAGCAAGGATATAGATACCATAAACTAAGAAAACCTTTTTCTAAATTTTACTATCGAAATCTCTCGCTTATTGGCAAGTACCAATCTAATCTCAAGGAGCTTCTGCGACACGGTGTTTCACATCCTGAATTTTATGGTGATGTGATTTACAAACTTCGTAAAATTATTGGACATACCCATTTTCTCACTTTGTTCATCAAATATGTTAAAAAAATCATTCAAAAGGGATATGATCCTGTAGTACTACAACATACTGCATGTTTGGTTGTCAGCCCTTTTACAGTTGGCAATCACGCTGGCCTCTTTGCATATACGCCGACAAGAAAGGTTTAGTACTCTATGAAGGCGACCTCTTAAATCCACAAATGGAAGGAGAACGTCGGATATCTGTACTATTTCGTTTTTGTCGTACCCTTTATTACTTTTCTACAGTTACTCTGTTTGCAGCTCAATCATTGAGTACACTAGCGATAGGTGGATACAGTTTGTTCACTTAAATGTTTTCGTTATACATGCACTTTACCACTGTATTTGCCGTCGCGGTTGTCGTAGATAAGTCGTAGAGGGGATACGTTTATTTACACTGTTTGTCTTTTAGGGAGGGGATGGAATAAGTGTGAGGTTGGGCGCCCATAAACCGGTTTAACCCCCAGTGACTTTTGTCACTGACCGTTCCAAGGCGGTGCTTCCATCTTCCCCCTATTGTGTGTTTGTTTTGTCTTTGTGCGTCTCTTGTCAGAGACATTTGCTGTTTCCTTGTGTTGCTGTTCGGGCGACTCTTTGTTCTGTATGTGGTGTTTCCTGCATGACTCATTTTTGTACTTTTACTCTCTCCCGTTCTGTGGCATGAAGACACTCTTCACGCATGGCACTTGTCACTGCCTCCAGTATATTCTTAGAGTGAGTGCGTTTAACTGAGAGTCTGAACTCTGACAATTTGTGGCAGTTATCCAGAAACGTCGTCAAGGATTGCTCTTTCACTATTTCAACATTATCAGGATAAGCTTTTCGGAACAGATCCTCGATGGCCTGGCCAAATTCACGAAATGACTCATTTTTCCCCTTCTTTCTTAACTTTGCATCCGCAATGAAACTTTCCTTCATATTGTCCGATCCGAAACGCTCTTCCAACCTCCTCAACAATAAGTCTAAGTTTGCTTGCTCCGCCGAAGAAAGCCCGTATGCAAAAGTCTCCGCTTGCCCTCTGAGACAGCACAGCAACACTTTCCTTGCATGATCCTTCTTCCAGCAATTAATCTGACAAATATTCTCAAAATACCTCTTGAAATCATACCATATGTCATTCCCATGTCCATTAAAAGTACGCTGACAGGGAAAGTCACGCACTGAGGAACTTCTAGAAACTGAGTAAGGTGCATTGTCATCTGAATGCCGAATATCACTGTTCCCGAGATTCATTTTGCACTCAGATAGTTCACGACAAGGTATGGGGGATAAGCTGTCACTCAGTTGATCCGGAGTTGTTGCACTTCGCCAACACAAGTTCACAAACGTGGATATTACAAATGCACACACCATAGCACTATAAATCCACATGTAATTGTCTAATGTTGCAGTCCAGTTCATAAGAGCACACTTGAGTCTTTCGTAATACACATAACCGTATTGAATGAAGACAGACGCCATTATCACAACTGTCCAGAAGAAAAAGAACTTTGTCCACTTACGTCCACGTAGCTCTGCTTTAAACTGGCGCGGCAGAGGAGATGGTGACCGCTCCGCTGGTGTGCTTGTGGACACACTGCTAGTTAAATCTGAAGGAAAGAATACTTGGCCAAAGCCCGAGTCACCAGGGCTCTGTATTGCCTGATGTGCGCCCACTGATTCGCCATGCACTGCTGGCGAATGCAGTACCAATCTCGGGGACTTGTCATCCATCCTGCTAGTTGAAACGTAGATTCACTAAATCTAAATAGATTTACAAAACATTCAACGCTGCCACCAATGTAACGAATTCTTCGTGATGAAAATAAAACAGCACGCAAAGTCCCAAGTATCACTTTTAATAATCCTCCAGTTCACAGTAATACAGTACCACAATATAACAACTCACAACTAACTTTCTCAAAGAGGCCTTATATAGGACCAGTGACTCCGCCAGCTCCGTCTGCTCCGGTAGCTCCATCTGCTCCGCCAACTCCTGTAACTCGTGCAGGAGTTCGTGCAGCAGCTCGTGCAGCTCGAAATACAAATGGTAGCACCTATTGACAAAAGGTTTACGACTGTCATAATAATAACGGAGTCATACCCCAATTCACCACAGGAGCTGTATTAAGCTCTAAATGAGCACAAATACTACATTACTCCCTCTTATCTTTAAAGTTGAACCACCACTGTTCAATCATTATCAATAATAAAACAAACATCATAGAAATGAAAACTACTGAAACAAATTCCCATCGCTGCCACCAATGTAACGTATTCTTCGTGATGAAAATAAAACAGCACGCAAAGTCCAAGTATCACTTTTAATAATCCTCCAGTTCACAGTAATACAGTACCACAATATAACAACTCACAACTAACTTTCTCAAAGAGACCTTATATAGGACCAGTGACTCCGCCAGCTCCGTCTGCTCCGGCAGCTCGCGTCTGCTCCGCCAACTCCTGTAACTCGTGCAGGTGTTCGTGCAGCAGCTCGTGCAGCTCGAAATACAAATGGTTTACGACTGTCATAATAATGACGGAGTCATACCCCAATTCACCACAGGAGCTGTATTAAGCTCTAAATGAGCACAAATACTACACACATATACATACACCCTACAAAGTACATATAATCACATAGACATACCGCTTTAAAGTACATATAAACATAGATACATATCCCCATAAAGGAAATGCTTTCCTCAAACCTTACCCTTCTCAGCACACCGACTGGTATTTGCAATGGCTTTGATCCAGAATCCAGACACTATCCTAGATGGTTGACAATAGTTTCTCAAATGTATGACTCAAACTGGAAGTACACAAATCCTGCAGCAGATCATGTGTTTAACAAATACAGTAAAAAATACCTCGATACTTCGAAATTTTAGTAATGAAAAAATGACGCAATTGTAGGCAAGTGGATGCTTAATGCAGGGTGAAAGTCGTGCAAAAAGCTCCCGGAAGAGCTTTCGGCATGGTTTGCCACCTGTTGTTATCTGTCACCTGTCTTAACCCTTAATTCCATAGAAGCACGTTTTCACGCAATTGCTAATAGAACTGGATCAGACAGCTACTATAGGAGACATCTGATCAGTCTGCTCTGCTTGCTTATTACATTATGATAGATCTGACTCAACAGTTTCTAGATAAATATACTCTGTGTATATATACAATAATAAACAATCAGCCAATAAATATTCATGAAGACATTACTTCTTACATGAATATTGAACAGGTGAATGGTTAAAGACCGACGATGATACTTGTTTTAGTGTTCGAACTATTCGGGTTTTACTGTATAATTTTCAACAGGATAACGGTTAAGCGGAAAATTAAATTTAAGGTTCAGAATGTCCAATAGTCTGGATCCTAATTTAATGACAAGTCGAGTTATTCGTTGTTTCATCTGGATCAAAACTATTTGTAAATGTAAACCAATATGGTGAGTAGTATTGAAAGTCTAGGAAAGTGATTCACTTCTAAATGACATATGATGACAAAACGAGTATACGAATATGTTTTACATTTGATTTCCTGCCAATATTCTCACATATTTTGCCAAGTAAAGTACAAGTAGAAGGAGAGTTAGTTAAGATATATTTTTATTTTTGGAATGAACGACCAATTTCAAAAGTACATGTACATTAAAAGTGTGTCAGTTATTTAGAATGAGTTCAATAGCATTAAGCACAATCATTGCATGACATATTTCAAAGCAAAACAAATTCAGAGAAAAAGAGATCAGAGAAAGAGAACACAATCATTATTCTGTTTCAATGTTTAGACCAAGACCTTTAGGACCAGGTTTGCTTTATTTGCTTATGAAATAGTACAATCCCATTATACACTGACTGCCAAATAGTATAGATCTTATGCTACAAATACAGCCAAATAGTATAGATCTTATTCAACAAATAATGCCAAACGGTTCCATTTACAAAATCCATCTAATTAATACACATGTATCCATGTACAGTGAAACCCCTTTAAACCGGAATTCTAGTGGAGAACTACTTTCGATTCTTTTAGACAGGTGGTTGCTTGAATCAGTGTGGAAGTCAAGCCGAAAGCTCATAGAGGATATTTCTGCATGAGGATCTTTCTGCATGACTTTCGCCCTGCATTAAGCTGTCACCTGTCTCTAAGACCGATATTTATACTAAATTAAACGTCTGGGTTAGAGGGTTTTACAGTGTATCATTTGTTATTACATGATTATTCATGAAGTAACGGATTCATCTGAGAGTTTTATTTGATTGATACAAATTGCTTCAGTCGTTTCGTTGCAACTTATCTCAGTAAACAATGCAGCAGAAAATCCCAAAATGTTGCACGGTGCAAAACTCAAACTTTACTTTCTCATATATCATGTGTCTGGTTATATAACCGTTATAATGTTAACGTTTATCCTGACTGACTGGCTCATGCAAAATCCCTGAACCCAGATGAGGTACCGAGGTAATCAGCGTCTCATCAGAATATAAACTAGTTGACACTCTCGGTAGTTTTGAAAATATTGAACAAATCGGACGTCAGTAAGATGTAATCCCAGTCAGGATGTTTTAAAAATCTCCATTGGGATAAGAGTGAATGCAAACTATAATCGTGTGTCTGGTTAGGGGTCTCTTGGGGTCAATGCAAATTGAAAACTAATAATGAGCAATTGTTATATGATATATACTGTATGCTGTGAGTTCAGTCGTACTTTGTTTTTGGTCAGAAGGGTCACAATTTCCATTACACAGACTCAATAAAACCGTCTCTGCAGTTTTCTCTTTTAGTATTGCTGCTTTAGCTATGAAGTTTCTCCTACTTTCAAAACTTATGTACTTCACAACAGCAGGTATTAAGTTCGTGTGTGACGGCCTCGTACTGTTGTTATATTTTCTGGTCATTCAGGATCATTAGTTTCGATGTTGTTAGTTTTGAAAATTGAAAACCGATTAAGCCGGTGCTACGGGCGTGTTGCAATTTTTATAACTGCTCATAAACAGACTCAATGAAACAGAGTCTGCAATGTTCTCTATGCATTGCTGCTTTCGCTTTCGAAGAATCTCCTACTTTCAGATTTTATATAGAAACAAAATAGTATTCATTAAGATGTTTGGCTGATTTCCATATAAACATATACACGTATTATCCGTAAGGTTTGAGCTGGCACTCATTTCTTTCCGCCGTCTTTCGTCGATGAAAAATCGTGATAGTGACGCATGTTTCACGTGTGTGTTTGGAAGGATAAAACAGTTTACTGAAAAAGGCGGAATATTCATGCAGTGCCAGGTCAAACCTTATCGACAATATGTAAAACTATCTAAACAGCACTGTTCATAACAGAATTCGCACATTTACTGTATTGACGTTAGCTTTTGTCATATCTGAACTGTTTACTCAATGAATATTCATGTAAAAACACGTGAATACACTGCTAAAATGCTCCCTCTCTACAACGACACCCTTTGGGATACGAAAAGTGTATGTGTTGTTCAGAGGGAGTTGTTATAGGGAGGGAAAATCAAACATAATTAGCTTGTTTGCAGATCCCCAGATAAGGTATATTTCTAGAACTAAAACCGTTATGCCTCTATCAAACCCTATGTTGTGACCACTCTTTAGAATCGTCACAAAGTGAT
This sequence comes from Azorinus chamasolen, assembly GCA_963576725.1. NCBI lineage: Eukaryota > Metazoa > Mollusca > Bivalvia > Cardiida > Solecurtidae > Azorinus > Azorinus chamasolen. Next base: position 41,255,544 of record OY755235.1, read on the forward strand.
GATTCTAAAGAGTGGTCACAACATAGGGTTTGATGGAGGCATAAAGAACATACGATAGAAAAGGTTGTTTCTGGGGCCGTGTTGTTTCGGAAACAGTGACATGCGTTGTTGTAAGGAGGGAATCGTTATTGAGAGGGCCGTTGTAGGGAGGGAGCACTGTAGTAACAACGAATACACAGCCAGAAGTGTGTTAATCATTCGACAAATGCAAATCCACAACTGAAATGCGAATGTCTAACGGGCAGTGAGTTGAACACCCAAACACATGCTCACATGTAAATGCTATAACACTGCCAGCAGTGAGTTCAATATTCATTAAATGTGAACCAGCTAATAAATGAAAATCGAAAGTCTAACCAGATGTGAGTTGAACATTCAAACACAAGATCATATGTTAATGTGAATAGGCCTACATTACGACGTGTGCGAAAAGCAACCGGCAGTGAGTTAAATACGAACCCACACCTGAAAATCTATTGTCTAAATGGAACATTCAAACACAAATCATGAAATAATGTGAATATATTGCTAGCCTCGAATACACAGCCAGCAGTGAGTTCAACTTTCGACAAATACGAACCCACAACTGAAATGCGAATGTCCAAATGACAGTGTGTTGAACATTCAAACATATGACCACATGTTAATTCGAATACATTGCCAACGGCAAATGGTTTGTTTCAAATTTGGGCCCTGAGGTTAGGCTCCACCTTTTTCTTTAACCCGAATAAAAATTGACACTTTATTAAGAGGTTATTCTTTTCTTAGACATTTGCGTTTCAGTTGTGGGTTAATATTTGTCGAATGTTGAACGTTTTCACGGATGGCAGTATATTCACATAAACATGTGATCTTGTCTTTCAATGCTCAACTCACTTCTAGTTTGGTTCTCAGTTATGAGTTTACACTAAACGAAGGTTCAACTCACTGCTAGCTGTGTATTCGCGGCTGGCAGTATATTCACATTATAATGTAATCGTGCTTTTGTATGTTCAACCCACTGTCAATTATGTATTGTCTTCTAGCTGTGTAATCGCACTGTTCGGAACGTTGAACTCACTGCTGGCTGTGGTCTAGTTACTATTTTGGTATCAACATGGACATTACAGACATGCATATTCAAACCTCAACCAACAATTCACTGCCAACTTCACATAGCTATGTATGAACATTAACTACCTTCATACAGTTTTACTCCGATATCTCGAACTCGGATAACTCAAACTAATGGTTCGGTCCTTCCAAAATGTACAATACAGAATTACTCTTAAAATATATCACTATGCATATCAAGAAACACATGTGACAGCTTAATGCGTGTCTAACGTAATGCTGAAAGCTTCTGTAGTAACTTTCAGTATTACTTTAGACCTGCATTAAGCTGTGAACTGGATAAATTGTCCAGATTAGAAATCGGATAAATCGAACGTCTATTATCTCGAACTATTTTGTATGTTCCCTAAAAAATTCGAGATATCGAAGTTCAATTGTATTAATAGGGGTGTATGAATAAGAAACGTATTTACCCTGATAATAAAAACTGTAAAATCAGATCTGTATACTTCCGAAAGCAAACAGAACATATCCTAATCAGACCGTTTCTTCAAAAGCTTCTGATCTTGATATACACTGGATGCTAAGGCGTATTAACCATTTCCCTCATAGGCTTTTTTTAGACCATGCCCCTTGAATAAATCTACCGAAAAGGTGCATTATCTAGAGAAAAGGAACATTTTAGAATGTTGTAGTTTGAAACTATTGTGATAAGTAGATTGTGATTGTGATAGTATTGTGCTCTATTTGTCACAATGGTTTCAAGAAGAGGTTTTTATAGAGGCATAGAAAGGCGTATTTATGGAGGAAACGGTTAACGGGTTATTAATGGAGAAGGTACATTGATTCAATTGGTTTATTTCTCTTGAGTATAATGTTATATTATGTATTCTGTCACACGATCCATAATCAGTAAAATAATGGTTTGATTTAATGTGCTGACTATGCCCTCATAAGACGTAAATATTTTATTGTTGATTCTATGCACCAATTGTTAACACAGTTCCGTATGAGAACATATTGTTCATTAAAGCGACTGGTCTCTCTTCTGGAATATAATGCATTATATACATGTTCCTTGACTTTTCAGTTTAATTTTCGGATACATTTTCCTCAACGGCGCTTTATGTACTATTTAGTATCGCAATCCCGTAAAACTCTTTGTAATTCTGATTTCGAAACAGAAAGTTTTAGAATGTAATTTGAACTTTAAACTGTTCACCATTCATTATATTTAAAATAAAACTAGCCCGCCAACGGCTGCCATGTTTAAAATTCGTATCAATCGATTTTATGGTATATAGTCTCCAAGCTGGTTGACACTCATTGAACAGTTTCTCAAAAGTTAGATCGAATCAGAGACCCAAACAGGAAGTAAGAGATTGAGTTATTGTTACAGCATGAGAAAGGTTAGCTACAGAAGGCAGAATATTATACTGAATACAGTAAGCGCCCTCTAAAAGGGGAGGTTAAATTTAGTCTTGGAGACAGGTGGCAGCTTAATGCAGGGTGAACGTTAGGCAGATTGCTGCTCTCCGTCCAGGGGTTAAAATGGGTACCTGTGTGGGTCACTAGCAGGTACTGCGGCTGCATGATTGCAACCGTCTGCTTAAAAGGGCCTAAATCCTCCTTATTAAACTTCCGGTTTAGAGGGTGTGTTGAACATATCGTGATTGTTTTATTGCACACGTTACATATTTGTATTCGATGTATTTACATAACGAGTGTACACCAGAAGTAAGAACATTGGCTGTACTGTTAATTAACACTGTGTGCTGAAACAATATCAATGTCTGCCTAATCTTAGATTTTCAGTACTTTTCACTGATTTCGGTCAAAAGTTTTAGAAGCTAATGGCAGAGTGTCAAACAGATTGGATCCTGATGAGAGGCCAAGTACTCACCGTCTCATCAGATTAAAGTTGTGCACGAGAGGAGTAAACATGCAACACGTACTGTTATCAGTATTAGAGTAAAGTACCTAGTTATAGTCTACTTTCAGTCCGAAGGACCGCTCAGCCGACTGTACATTTACTCCCCTTGTCATTGAGTCATTCTCCTACATTATTGAGTACCGGCTAGTGACGCTCACATGTACCCATTTTAACACCTGGGTGGAGAGGAGGTGTGGGGGAGACACTTAAGAGCGTCTCTGAAATTTCCGAGAGGGATCGAGATTTGAACTCCGGACCTCCGGATAGGTAGTCAAGCGCGTTACCACTAGACCTACGCACACCACAGTATACCTGAAATTGTTAAACCAACGCGTCTTTACCAAACAGTATTAATTAATAGCGTACTCGTCAGAATAGGAACCTTGTTAACCATATGAGTATTCATTGATACACGATGAATGTAGGAATATTAATTTGCTGAAGGTTTTATAATGGCATCACGAACAAAGGAACATGTGACCACGAAACAAACTATAGAATCGGAACTATATTATGTCATAAGCATAGCAGAGCAGAACCTGATTAGGAGCCGTTTGATCTGAGTCTATCCTGTTTTGCAAAGACGTAAAAGTGTTTGTATGAGGTAGGGAACACTTAAGCAACTTCCGATGATTTTTGTTTATCTAAATACATGTATTTAATAAAGGATGTATAAGTGCAAATATTAGATGATTGTTTGTGTTGATTAACGTCCGTTTCTGCTCACTATGGGCTAATTAGACGCCCCAGAGAGAGGGGGATGAGAGGAAGCTGTTCTCTGTGTATGGAGTGTTTGACGACTGGTACTTTTCATTACAATCGATAGGTCCATGTTACTCATCCAATGTATTATTTACGTATCAAATACTCAATGCAAACATTCATACAGTTAAACTTCTCCGGAGCGACCACATAAAAACACATAATGATGGGTTTTAAAGCCGGTTGGTAACTTCATTCATGATAACAGTTGTGCATAGAGCTTCTACAGCAGCTTTCAGCATTACTGTCGTCATTCTTTAAGCATCTTTCGCCATAAAGGGGACCTACTGTAGAAATATCCTGAAACTGGGAGATCCTTCGAAAGCAAAAGTACCAATGCCAATAGTGAATATGCATTCCCTTTGAAACCGCATTCAACCGTACATGACACATCTGCTAACTACAGATGAATTGCCTATCGTGTGTATATCATTTGTTGAGTCTGAAAGACATATTGAAGTAACTCTTGACTATACCAATACACCTGTCGACTATACTAATAAACATGAATATCCATGATTTATGTTCATACAAATAAGCCATGATTAGTATATACGATTGGCAAATACAGATGAAAACCAATAAATTAACAAATGCACATATAGCAGAGTTGGGGGCCTAACAAACTAGCCAAATTAATATGTTCTTCAACACTATCTTTTTTCCGGAAACCAGGACATGACTCATATTTGCAAACAGCGTGGACAGATGAGGCACGGCGATTACCCTTTCCTCTTTTTTCCTCTCTTCAGACAATCTGCCAACAACAAAATTGAATTTCAAAATTAAACATCACAAAATAGCAAATTATATCAGACACTGTCTGGCATGATATTGTCAATAAAACGTTTCTTATTATCCAACAAATTATAAAATATGAGAATTTTAAATGATTTTGATATGTTGTGCTTGTCCAAATTGTATTAAATGTCATCATAATTATCGTGAACGACTTGTATCCATTTTCTCTTCGAAATGATTCTAAAGAGTGGTCACAGTATAGGGTTTGATGGAGAAATAAGGCAGATAATTCTTGAAAATGTCTAAACTTGCGCATCTTATCTGGACCTCTGGATATGCAAACAGTCGATGTCTCAAATGGATTTAAGCTGTTTGCGAAGGTACTAACCCATTGCATAGCGTCCATCATATCTCACTACTCACATACGTTCACTTTGTTCAGAAAATCGTTCTCCTTTATTGTCTTAACCCTTTCCCTGTTCCATGTTTATGCCAAATTTAAATACCTACTGAATGTTCATGTACAAATAGTTTTAATGAAATATGGAAGGTGGAACATTGTAGCCATTTTAGACAGTAAAGAAATAGATCTATCAAAATCCATTAGCAAACAGAGTAGACCCAAATCAGACGGCTCTTATAAGAGCCGTCTGATCAGGGTCTACTCTGTTTGTGTCTTTATATGACAAACAGGATTAACTGCGAAAACAAATGTCTGCTGAAACTGGGATCTGGTGCAGGTTTGACTAGTTTCTGACTCGATGATGCTTTTAATAAACTAGTAATCGAGTGCCAAACAGTTACTACAGTGTCCTATGTACTGGGATGCCGGTTAACTCGGAGTTTCATCCGGATCCAAGCTGTTTGCAAATGTGAGCCAGGTCGCGGATGGCAGATTAACCATTCGCTTGCTATTCACGTCAATATACCTACCTGTAAATAGTGAAGACCCAGATGAGACAGCTCCTGCAGGGGCTGTCTCATCTGGGTCTGCACTATTTACAAGTTGATTGTGCTACCAGTGCACTCCACAGCAGTGATGGTATGTAGCGAAATACTTGTACACAGTGAAGATATATGTAATTATACAACAGGGCATGGGTAAAGAAGGAGAAATGTATTTTAAAATTCAGCAAGAGAAGGGTTAAGGGTTATTGAAAAAGTTCTCTACTTATATTCCTGGTATTATAATTATTAATCAGAGAATGCCATACGCAATGGCTGAATGTTTTCCTATTTCAAAGATCTTGATCTAATGTATTTAATTGTGATTGGTTTCGTCACGGCAATTCAACAACCGGTACTTAACCCTTATCTTACCGGTAGGTATATTGACGTGAATAGCAAGCGAAGGGTTAATAGAATAAAACACTGAAATAAATATTTGACAAAGTGGCTATGAAATGCATTTTAGCCTTTTGTAAAACCATTCAAACTTTATATATAAAACTTGTGGGAAATGCCGCAATGGCAGTATTGATATCTTCGTGTGACAACATATTTATCTCCTATTTAAAATGTTTGTAATGTTGGGAATGGAACGTGTCGACTATGCAATTTACCATGACAAACTGTTGCATGTTTCACTGCGAGTACTTCAAGTGTATTAGACGTGCGCTCTAATACGCATTAACCTTTATCTCGCTGTGAGAAACATAATGCCTCCCCAGTTTTGGAGCTGGTGCTACTTCCATTAATCTGGTGAGACAGTATTAGTGTCAAACAGAAGTGAACTTGATGAGATCATCTGGATCCACGCTGATGAGACATTGAGTGTCATCTGGGTCCACGCTGTTTGCAAATGCCTGTACGGTCGTGGTTTAGCGGGTAAAGGGTTAAACAGTGCGAGATGCATACGTAATCAAGAAATTTAATTCTCTGAAGGTAAAGTAACATATTGTACTAAAGGCATTGCGTGTTCAAATTTTACCGAATTTGCATTCAAAACAGAGAATTTCAATCTTTAGATAAAACCAAAGTGCGTGTTATTTAGGGAACAACGCACTCTTCAGGTCAATCCATATTATACATGCATTTGTTTTGTTTACTTTATATAACGGTAGTTCCTAATGTTATGTGTGGAAGTATTTACATCATAGTGTTTCCTACATATTTTTCATATTTGCTTGGTTAAATGTAATAATCACTAGTCCATGACATTCTGCTTGGAATTATCTACAGCCTAGTTTTATCACACACTAAATTATGTTTGTTTTGATAAGACATATCGAACAGTCGTATATGGCGCTCTGTTTTGATATAATAAAAGACTAGTTCTGCTAGAAACTATATTTGGTTTATTTTTTATTAGAAATATCAAACAGTAGTTCTTGAAGTTCGCTTCAATGTGATTATAAACTACTCTATCAAGTTAAAACTGTACGTATGAACAACTCAATTTATTTCAGTTAAACAAAGTCATAAATACATTCACCTCAAATTTGCATAATCATAGATACCTTTATTGTAACTGCACACATTCGTAAATATGTTCATTTCAACTGTACATGATTCATTTAAATACTTATTTCAACTGCACACATTCATAGATACATTTATACAACTGTACATGTGCATAGATACATTTATTTCAATTATACACTTATTTCAACATATTCACGACTACATTGTTTCCAAACTGAACATATGTAAAGATCCATTTATTTCAACTGTACATATTCATCAATATATTTATTTCATCAATACATATGTTCAGTTGTACATATCTATCAATACATATATTTCATCTGCATATATACATGAATATGGAAAAGACAGTCAAACAGGGAGCGCCACATATGAAAGAACACGGCACCAAACACCATCAAACAAGAAACTGCACAGCCACATTTATTTCAAGTTAATTCATATATATATTTATTTGAAAATAAACCTACCAATTAGCTTTAGGTAACTGGTTGACGTCATCCGATATTCGAATGCAAACAATTGTGTCTTCTTTCGATTTCCTTCAATACGTCTTTGGAACATAAGAGGTGTGTTAAACAGTTTGGATCCTGGTGTTATGACGAGTTACCACCATAGTCCGTTCTACCTTGCAGCTCTTATGGAGCAATTCTGTCGGTGGGTACAATATAATATTATTATCACCATCATGATCAGTATCAGCATCAGCATTATCATCATTATTATCCTCCTCCTCTTCATCATCATCAATGTCATCACCATCATCATCATCGTCATAATAACCAACACCATCATTTCTCAGCAGCATCAGAATCATCAACATCATCAACATCATGATTAGAATTATCCTCCTTCTCCTTATCATCATTAACATCAGCATCAGCATTATCAACATCATCATCAATATCATTATCATCATCATCAGTGTCGTGGTCGTCGTTATCACCAACAGCATCACATTCACCATGCTATTTCTAGTAGTTCTGTATTCAATCTATCTTCAAGCGTGTTCGTTTCAGTTTTGTGTCGGTTTCCGTAGAAACACAATGAGAAATGTGTACATGTATACAGACATTTATGAGAAATGTATTTACTTGTTCTCCTGCGTGCACTTGTCAAAATCAAAAGTTATGCTACTACGTTAACTGGTTTGTAATTGGTAGTATAGCTTGTATATATATACGAGTATGCATACAGAATTCTTTATCGAGACCCATTATATATAATATACATAATCGTTTGAAATGCTTCATTGATAAGTCGTTAGATTTCAATAGACTATTCAATAGTGAATGATGCCGTTGCTATATGCCATGGAAATAATCTTGGCGTGCCCTTTATTACTTTTCTACAATTACTCTGCTTGCAGCTCAATCACTGAGTACACTAGCGATAGGTGGGTTTAGTTTGTTTGACTTATATCTGTTTTTATTTTACATGCAATTTACCATTGTGTTTGCCATCGCGGTTGTTATAGATTAGTCGAAGAGGGATGCGTTTGTTTACATTGTCATTTAGGGTGAAGATGGAATAAGTGTGAGGTTGGCCGCCCCTAAACCGGTTTAAACCCAGTGTAACTGGTCACTGATCGTTCCACGACGGTACTTCCATCCTTACCCTAATGTATGCTTGTTATGTCTTTGTGCATCACTTTCCCAGTGCTGTTATATTTTCTGGTAATTCGGTGTCATATGAGAATCGAATAACACTTAAGTCGGTGCTAGGGGGTGTGTGTAGTGTTGGACCTTTAATAACTGCTCATGAACAGAATCAATAAAACCGAGTCTGCAAATTTCTCTTTTTCCACTGCTGCTTGTGCTTTCGAAGATACATATTCGTGTAGTTTCGTAAATGTAAAAATAACACAAAATAATTGGTCTATAATATTGATTTAATTACTTTAGTGATTTTGTTTCAATTATGATATCATTTGGGTTGTAGCGCTGCACACGAAAGGCTCAAAATATCCAAAGTGATACTACCTCTAAAACAGAAAACATCGTCTATATCGAATACAAACGAGACGATATCCTAGTGAACATTAGTGAAGCTGACATTTAACAGGTTTAAAGTTAATCCTTATGCCGCTGCTCGCAACCTGTCTAGTATAGTAAAACCTCTCTATAACGACCACTACCTTGTGTTAATTAGTTGGTAATTAGAGCAGGTGGCAGCTTAAAGCAAGGTGAAAGTAAAACAGAACGCTCCTATAGGAGCGTTCTGTTTTACTTTCACCTTGCTTTTAGCAGCCACCTGCCTTTAACACAAACTACTTGATGTAATTTAGTGGCCGTTATAGAGAGGTTTTACTGTATATGTAAGCAGTTTGGATCCAGATGAGACACCAAGTAACTCATCAAGTTCCAAGCTATGTGACACTCAGTCAATAATTTTCCAATATCTTGATCCATTTATGGTCATTAAATTCAGTACAGATAATGATTTAGAGACAGGTGGCAGCTTAATGCAGGGTGAAAGCCACGCAGAAAGCTCCTCTTGGACAATATGTTTTCACATTTGTGTAAGAATTAACCACCATGATAGTCATGTTCTTCATCTCCTAACATAGACCAGCTAGTCAGATAATCTACATTATAATGAACTGATATTTGTAAAACATTATCATGAAGTTTCATTTGCTTTACCCTTACTTATAAGTTATATTTACCTTGAAGCTGTGTGGCATGAAATGAGCGGTTACTATATAATTATCACATCCTATTGAGAGAGACAGTACGTATTGTCAACCCGAGGTTGGTAATGTTCACCGAGGCGTTAGCCGAGGTGTACATAACCATACCGAGGGTTTACAATACGTGCTGTCGCTCATCATAGGATCTGATATTCATTTTATTATACCGAAGACTACGAACAGCACAATCACTTTCGTCAGCAAAAATATTTATTTAATAGCAACAATAAACAGTTTGAAACAAAAATTATACTCGGTGCTTAAAAATCGCGGAATAGCTTTACCCTTCCATCAGTACTTCCATCAGTACTCGTTAACAGTACTGGCGGAGTCCTTACTACTGTCCAATCTTAACAGATCCTCCGAAATAGTCGCATAACTTGACATTTCTCAAATAAATAAGCAAAAAATGCAGTTACTGTCAAAATGACGTTAGTTTATCAAATTGCAAGCGTCAGATGACGTCAGTCGATGACGTCAGTCGGGTGACGTTACGCACATAATTTAATAAACGTTCACTGATCTAGACGTACTGTTGCCTGCACGAGATAATGTTACATGGAACAGTACAAATTGTTTCATGGTGGGCATAGGGACAATTTGTATTGGAAAGTAACGCGAGGTATAATAAAATATTATATTTACCTACGGTACAAAACATATCCCGTCGTAGTTCGTTTTCAAAGAGATTTTAATGAGAATACAAGTGTTCCCTTTTACCTATTTAACGTTTGCACCATGAATATTCATGTAAAAGTATGCCATCATACTATTAATTGCATGAATATTTAATAATGTCACATGAACACAGTAATTTTCGGTTATGACAGAAACGGAATCAGATTTCTATCATTCCATAAGCCAACAGAGCAAACCCGGAGAGACGGACTCTGAAGGAACCGTCTGGTATAGGTTTACTCTGTTTGCAATGGCGTTAATAGGCCTATTAATAGATTAACCCTTTCAACGCAAATGTCGCAATAATGCTCTGCGACAAATAGTGCCGTCCAAGATCAGACGCCGCCTTTTCTGATCAGGGACTTCACTTTTTGTCTCAAAATCTATTTCTATATCTGTGCTTTATTCCTTGAAATTTGCATATATTGATCTTATTTCCTTATTTTACTGACTGATTTACCAAAACTGGATTGCAGACAACAATTAGAAATTAGGCCCGAAAGGGTAAAAGTATATTTCACCAATTTGCTACATTTTACTACAGGTAGTACAGCAGCTAAATCGTCTTCGTGCATGCCTGCAGTTATCATAGTAGTGGTAGTATATCAGTGGCCATTACCACTATATCTGTACTAGTTAGCAAGAGTATTTCTAATTACAGTAGAACCCCGCTAATGCGACCACTTAATGAATAAACATGAGTGTCTCTATAAGCAGGTGGTTGCTTAATGCAGGGCAAAAGTAATGACACTTTTTCCTGCATTAAGCTACCACCTGCATCTAACACCAAGAGTTATACCTCTTTTAGGTGGTCGCATTAGCGGGATTTTACTGTATTGGTATTGCCAATGGTATCTACCAGGGATACATCGTAGAAAACGTTTTCAGCATCGTGTCTCCTTTAGATACAAACCGCTGTGATGTAACACACCAACTTGACATAGTGAAATTACGATATTTAGAAGTATGGATGTCACCATCCGGTGGTCGTTCGTATAAATATAGAAAATGAAATCCAGAGAAGTGATGCAACACAAAAATGCACACCAATCCCAGATGATCAAATGAAGTGCACACAACCACACATGTACACACACAAACGTCACAGGGTTGTTCCTAGTTTGCAAATTCAGCCTTGTTCTTCACCAGATATGAATATAATATCGCGACTGATGTCCGGGTTGTGATAGAACATCTGTATCCAGTTTGCTAAACATATTTACTGATTTAATTTCGAAAGCATAGTCTACTGTCCATTTCAATTTACCCTGTCACTGAATTGGAATCGATATTTCTTTTCATTTCTTTTCATTTCTTACCGGATTGAGATCAAATTTAAACCGCGTGTGTCATCGGTTATCTAGAACTCTGTGTCCGAGTTTCACTTGAATCCATCTTTAAATGTCTCTTTAATTTTTTCCCATTGTAAACATTGCAAATGGCGGACGAATGATATCGAGAGGAACGTTCGAGTTTAACTGGGGGTAATTATAGTTCTTAAAAATTCACATCATACACGAAATTGCGTCATTTATTTCATATCAGTATGCAATTCATCCCTGTTAAAAAATTATACGCTCCACTATCCATACATACGACGGCCATTTACAAAGAAACAGCTGAACGACTTAGCATGTAGAAAATAGAGGATCTTACATAAGTGTTTATTACAAATTGTTTTTATGAAACGAGTTTACTATAATAATTACTATAATAATATAACACGAGCTTTAGTGTCATATTCATTATAGTAAACGAATTTCATGAAAATAATAGATAATTTGTAATTAACACGACCGTAAGATTCTTTTTATCACACAAGCCTTAAAATGCCATAGAAAATGAAACAGGCTATAGTTGATGTCTGTTTCGGCCATTGCTTACAAACATTGTAGTAATACAACGGACGACGCACATGGGGGCGCTACGATTGGCTAACGCTGAAATGAGTGCTACGATTGACTAACGATTGCTAATTTGCATAAAAAATGCACTAGTGCATTTCCGCGATTTACGGCACTCTGTTACGGTACTCCCACAATGCAGATTATGTGATAAATGCATTTTCGGCATTGTCTTCCTTGTTACTGCATGGCACTGAGGGATATTTAGCTTGGGAGGTCCTGACAAACGATGCGATCAAATGAAGTAGATTTAAGGCCAGTCTGACTCGAAAAAAACAAATCTCGATTCACATTCAGTGACAAAGTATATTGAAATGGACAGTGAGTCGGAAGTTAAGGAGGGAATTCGATGTGTTGATCTTTGAGAATTAAAATTCAGCAAAATCCGTCTAAAGCGACCCCTTTATGAATAATCATGGGTGTCTTTAAAAGAGGTGGTTGCTTAATGCAGGTTGCAAATGATGCAGGAAGCTCACGAAAGATATTTCTGAAAACTTTCGGCCGGCATTAAGCTACCACCTGCATGTAAGTTCTAGAAGTAGCCCTCTCTTTGGAGGTTGCTTAAGAACGGTTTTACTGCATGACAATGGATACTAATTAATTACTTCCCTACGTTCTAACATCTCTCTAAACCGATTTGAACTGGCCCTGACCAGAAACTACTTATTCTTCTTAACCTCCATGTTCTGCCAAATATTATGTTTACAGTAAAACCCCTATAAACTTGACGTTCAATTTAGTATGAATATCAGCCTTGAAGAAAGTTGGCAGTTTAACAAAGGGTAGAAGTCATGCAGAAAGTTCCTCCAGGAGCTTTGTGCATGACTTTCAAACTGCATTAAGCAGCCACTCGCCTAGAAGTATCTAAATAATTTTCTACTAGAAGTCCGGTTTAGTGGGGTGTTACTGTATTCGATATTTCCCGATGGATCGTCTCTGTATTGACCTATGATGGTAGAGATTGTCGGATACATTTATATTGGTCTAGAAAGATGTCTGCGCATACATTCCCCATTGACCTCCAGAAAATAACTACATGTATATCACAGAATACAAACGCGGAAACAAGGAAACGAGAGCGGTACACAATAGAACATATATAATATATTTGGTAGAGAAACAGCAGTCACATGCCCTACATAGTTATGGATAACTCTTTTACTGCCATATACTGTCGTCTGTATTTCCACTTTGAATGGTATTCTTTTTTCTTTCAAAACCACAATACAGGCACACAATATGAGATGCCGAGTTACGTGTTGTCTCAACAGAGTCCAAGATGTTTGTGTCGGTCATCAAAGAATCGCCACTGTAGTTGTTATGCAAATGGTTGAACAATATTCATTGAACTGTCAACATGCTGAAAACCTTTTTGCCCACTCATAACTTGTTCTGCTTTAACCTTACCCCACTGCCTACAAATGTCTACTCACATTTGCATGCGTTGAACGTTTGACTATTTCCGGTTCAGACAAGCTTCTGTGAAATTATTGATCGAATGCCAAACAACATTGGTCCAGGTTCCATGTTTATAAAACTTTTAGTTGAGTCTGAGTTCGTTCTCAAGTTTTTGATTGGTCAGATTTGAGCCTTTGGCTCAAATCTGACCAATCAAAAGCTTGAGAACTCAAATCTGACCAATCAAAAGCTTGAGAACAAACTCAGACTCAACTAAAAAGCTTTATTAGCATGGACCCAGATGAGACACCGAGTTACTCGGTGTTCCACGTGGTCCCGAGCTGTTTGTAAATGCGAGACAGGTTGCTGACAGCCGATAACGTTTCAGCTACAGTGTATGTTAATTGCTACTTATCTATGTGATGAGTTATCAATGCGGTTTTTAAAAATAAATTACACAAACCGTTTGTCTATATGCTGAAAATAAAAACGATTGAATAAATGCTGAAGAAGCAAAACTGTCATGTGATTGAAATCGAATACCCCGATGTTATTCGCCAATGTATTTATTCTGGTTGCGTTTTAGTTCTAAACAGTACAACAAAGTTTACCACTATTAACAGAAACGGTTTACGTTGTATTACAGGGACATTTTTCGTATAAGCTAAATGTAATGATCAAACTGTGAAGGACGGAATCTCCTTGACTGTAATGTTTACAGAGAATTTCACCCTATGGTCTACTTTTTTGTTTTTATATGGTAAATGTTTATGTCACGTTTTGTTTCGTCACGTTTTGTTTTGTAATTGTACTGTTTCAGGTTTGATGTTTGTTGTCCTGTCCTGTTGTGTGTGGCGCCCCCTGTATGCCTGTTTTTCTACTTTTACGATTGGAAGAATAGTTCAATGATATCAAATTGTCAAATATAATGTCATTACATCCCAGGAAACTTGCAACGTGTTTAGTGAAAGAAATTGACTCATTACTTACTTATACCATGTGCATGATTTTATCGGTTGTCGTGTTGCTGTGTTCTTTAATGTATTTCATTGAAACTGACAATACACTTGTTATTCGTCTGTAGCGAGTCATTAATTGAGTTTTGGTGCTATTTGTGTTCCATTTATTGAATTACGGCAGTAATATTATTATTTTCTAGACAGTCATAGTGTGCATTACAATGAAAACTTTGAAAATCCGTCGTCATATGGAGTGATTCGTAAGGAAATAATATGGGGACAGTCTATTCAACATCACCTGGACGTTCGTGTACTTATGGTTAAGCAATACTGCATAAAAGGTAACACATGTCTAGAATATTAATGTTTAAATTTTCCACCTAAATTCCATTTAGCTTCCTAAATATAGTAAGTGATATTCTGAAATACGAGAGATGGACTGATCTGAATTACAAGCAAAATATTGTAAATGACTATTGTGGCCATATTTTGAAAAGAAATGTAGAAAATACTACACATTGTTTTGAACAAGTTGTAGTTATTTCATTTAATTTCAATTGAGACGAGCCATGGATATTATATAAGGTGATGACTCATGTTAGCCCTATTAAATAGAAAACTATCGGAGAAAGGATTGAGCCTTAACCCACTATGACGAACTAACCTCTGCTCAAATTTGGATTTGGTGCCATTTTGACTACTAACAGTACAGTAAAGTTTCTAAAAAAAACTGCAGTAAAACCTCTCCATAACGGCCACTAAATTAAATCAAGTATTTTGTGTTAGGAGCAGGTGGCTGAAGAAAAGTAAAACAGAACGCTCCAATAGGAGCGTTCTGTTTTACTTTCACCTTGCTTTAAGTAGCCACCTGCCCTAAATACCAACTAATTAACACAATTTAGTGGCTGTTATAGAGATGTTTTACTGTATTGAACAAGTGTCAAAAAGATTTACATAGTTACTCGGCATTTAATCTGGGATCTAAGTTGTTACGAGTCAGGTCACGGATAGCGAGACCAGGGTTTAACTTAAAATAGTAACAAACGGTGATATTAAACAAGACAGTTACATATTCATAAACAAGATAATGTATAAAACAGAATATATATTTACAATACAACCATTTTGATGATAAAAAGTTGGCCTGTAGATACAATTAGATGTCACTTATTGATCGGGAGTAATACAGAAAGAAGTTTTCTGTGAAGCTCCTTTAGTAGTGATCTGCATTACTTTCGTTCTGCAATAGCTACAACATGTCTCATCTAGCAACACTTAGACTGCTCTTATGTTTCGTTATATTGATGTCCGGGCGACTGTGTGTTTTTCATGTGGTGTTTCCTGTATGACTCATATATGTACTCATACACGTTCTTTCCTTTAGGGATGTATCCGTGCAAATGTCGTTCTTTCTTCACAAACTAAAAGTTGAGATAAAATTAATAATTTAAAGTAGGAAACGAGCGTACCTAATTAGCGTACGGTATAGAACCAATTCAGAGGCTCTCAGATATACATACTCAGGATTGCTATGCTATTTCTATGTTACCACATGAAGTGTAAAACGCAAGTAATTAAAATGCAGCGCAATGTAATTCCCTTTAAAATAAGTACAATGCACCTGTTTTGTAAGACTTTAGATTGAGCCACAGTTACTTTAACTCGGATTTATACACAGCATGTGGTTACATAGACTTTAGAGTAGCAAATCTCATTATGTATTGTAAACGCCTTTTAAATGGAGCATTCAAATACGTATCAATGCCAGTCTTTAAGACAGATGACAGCTGGTTGAAAATCCTACATGAGCTTTCTGCATGACTTTGACCCTGCATTAACTTGTCTGAAAATATCTAAATGTTTCTTTACTAGAAATTCTAGAAAAACACTATTTTTATTTTCTGTTTTCCTCAAAGACTCTGCATGGTTTGGAGTTGTTGCAGGCATTGCACTACCCATGTAGCCATCTGAGCATGACTAGCAAATGGGTCGTTTGTCTAAAATAGAATATCATGGACTTTAAATTACATTTCCACAATATTAATTAACGTAAATGATGCATTTACAGCACATAACTTAGATAAAGTATGCAATGTTGTGAGGAAAGAGGTTTTATATGTTATCAATACATCATGATGCATATTGAATTACTCTGATACAACATACTAGTTTTAAAACTCTAGAAACATATACACAAAAGCAGTAATATAGGACAAACGTAGACATCTGAAACACATATAAACATGTAACTTTTATTGGTACCAGTAGATCTAATTGTTTCCAATTGCTCTCTTTAGAACTAATTGTCTTACAGATTAATGGTGTAGCTAACATGATTGAAACTAGCGGGAAAACTTTTTACATATAAATACGTTGAATATGTTAGCTTTAGGCCATATCCCGACTATATATTTCTTAAATCAAAATTGTAGCTAATAAAGACGTCTTTTGACATCATTGGCAAACAGATTTTTGAAGCAATTAGCCAAATGAGTAGACCCAGATCAGACGGTTTCTGTAGGAGCCGTCTGATCTTGGTCTGCTCTGTTTGCTTAAAGAGTATCTTAGATCTGATTCTGTACTACGATTATTTGTCAAAGCAATCTATTCACCTGTAATAAATAACCATATAAGACACTTCTTTGATTAATATTTATTTCTAGATGGAGACTACCATACATATTCTACCTGATAAATGGATAAAGGAAACAAAGAACATCGTATACCTTTATTGAAACCTTATATTCAGTCCTGAGAATATGGGTTTTAAGTTACGTCTATTAGCACATCGGCAACTCGTGGTAGAATTTGCTCTATCTGGAAGCATACAATTAACTACGAAACATTTCCCACAGCAGTCGATATCTGTTGTGGTTAAACACATACATTTTTATTGTTGACTAATGTTTCACTTGAGAGAAGATCTGGTATTATCCTCTTTTGTTTTGCTAAACACGACATGACTGGCTTATGCAAACAGCTTGTAACCTTGCCAGAAGCTGGGTAACTCGATGGCAGATCAACAGCCAGTTTGTTTGTCAATCCTGAAATAGTTCCCAAAACCCCAACACCGGTTGGATTTTGTTTTTAAGCAGATTCATATATGTGGCCGATGTTGTCTCAGCAAAAGAATGGCTAAATGTGTCGATGGAAATAACTGTATGACAGATACGGCACGAGCAACATCTATCATTCTTATCTCTGAGAGGTTTGAAATTGGCATTAGTCTTAAAGCCATCAATATTTTCAATGCGAATTAAAGTGGAAAATTGTATTTCAGTACACTTTAATAAATCTAGAAACACAAGGCATACATATCATCACATGCCGATATTTCCTTAACCCTTTACATGTTCAATATTCATGTAAAATAACGACATCATGAATATTTATTAGCTGATTTTTTATAATTCTACATGACCGATCCTACAGGAGCCGTCTGACCCGAGTCTACTCTGTTTTCATATGCATGCAAAGGCGTTTATGAGAAGGAAGGGTTACCCATACCCATATTATGAATACACGTGTAAGGAATAATAACATTATGAATATGAATTAGATTTTCTTCTTATAATGCCAGATGAATTCTTATAATGGCAGATGAACGCAATTTAATCATGACAGAAACTGAATAATAAGATCTATATTATACGATAAGCAAATATAACAGAATCTGATCATAAAGCTCCTACAAAAACTGTCTAATTTGGGTGTACAGAAGCTGTCTAATCTGGGTGTACAGAAACTGTCTAATCTTGGTTTATCCTGTTTGTAAATGCATTAATCCTTAACCTGCTGAAAATGATATCCGCTCAAAATTTAACCGGCTTCAACTGTACTTACTTACGATTCGGTGAAGCGTCTGAGAAACTATTATCCGAGCGTCTCTACTGGATCCTCACTGTTAGAAAATGCATGCTAGGTGACGCTTAGCAGCCATTGATTAATGACGTATCTATGGAGTAAAGCGTTAACATAATATTCGATTAAGTTGGATAGAAGCGTAATGAAAATCGAGATTTACTTCTTCATATTTGAAAATCTCAGAATTACAGTATTCCGATAGATAACACTTATTATTATATCTTGCTCTACGAAACAATCGATGACTATCATATATAATTAGGGGTACATTGAACTGGCAAAATAACATGTTATGACGCATTGAATCTGTAAATATTACTGTTATGTGATTCAATAAGTTAAAGTCGCCACCCAATCACGCGATGATTCAAAACCTACTCATCTCATTTAATTTGTAATTATATTGGACTTGAGTCTCACAAATAATTTATTGCCAAAGCTATTAGGCTGCTTTAACCTTTCACCCTCTAATCACAATCTTGCTCGTATAAATCTGCAAACAACTAGGATCCAAGTTATTCAGTGTCTCATCAGGATCCAACCTGTATGTCACTCGCTCAATAGTTTCCTAAACATTTGGTAAATTGTAAATTGTCCAGATTTCACCTGTTTCAACTCTGATGTCATATTTTAAAGCGGTGTAAGAATTAAAAGACGGATACATGCTGACGTAATTAAATCCCCCATCGAGATCAAAATAAAAAATGACAAAACATTGACAAAACATTAATATTGCTTCAGATATGATTATCAAAAATACTCACTAGCTAAAGGGTTATTATTGAATACCGTTACTATAAATAGTAACAAAATAGCCGTAGAAAACTGTCCTTACGGAGTCATGTGACCAAAGCCATAATATCCCGGCGGGTCGATTATCCATAATCGGCCCACGATCTTTTTCACGTGCAATGCGTTGACGTTAGCAACATAGCTCTAGATCTAGATCTATTCAAACATGGCCGGAGAAAGGGGTTTGACGTCGTTGTCAAATCGTATTCTAGATCTGGAAATCTGTAAAGTTTATACAATCGTAAAATTCTATTAAAAATCAATTTCTTTATTTGTATCGATCGGTACTACCTAACTTTGTTTATGTTATTCAAAAATGACAGTTATGACGTCATAATTTCACGTCATCCATCGGAAGTTCTCAAACAAACTTATAAGTTAAAACAGTGTAGTCAAAAGTAAAGTCATCGTTAGTGTTAGTGGTTATTACGTCGGACTACATATTTTTCGACGGGGATTCGAATCCCCATGAAAGTATGACTATTCCTTCCTTATTTTTGCAAAATTATAGATCTCTAGACCTATGTCTGTGGTTTGTTGGGATGTTACATCTACTGTAGATTGTGTTGAAATGAATAGGTGGCATATAGATCTATCTAGTAAAATGTTTAAGGTATTCAATAAAAAGGTCAAAATATGGCCTGTGTGTGCCTTCTGGCCATAATGGCACACCTGGTGTCACAATAGCCCTCGGGCTGAAGCCCTTGGGCTATTATGGCACCAGGTGTGCCATTATGGCCAGAAGGCACACCTAGGCCATATTTTAACCTCTTAATAATACAAAATGTATTAACATTATTATGCCATGTCTTTATGTTATATGTCATGCTATATTGTTACATGCCTATATGGGCCCTAATTTGTTAATAAACTTGTAAACTTGAGCAGGAATCTTATATGGCACGTTTTGGTAAGTCAGCCATGTAACCAAAGTTAAACATGATCCGTAGCCATGGCAGACATAAGTAGGCTCCTCACAAGATACTAACGTAAAGTGGGGATAAGTCTGATTTTAAAACAAAAGGCAATAAGTATTATAAAGTAGATCAACCGTGATGTAATTATTCAAACTGGATATGTTTATCTAAACTGTTTATCTTTTAGAGTTAGGATGGAATAAGTGTGAGGTTATGCGCCCCTGAACCGGTTTAAAGCCCCAGTGACTTTGTCACTGCCCGTTTGTTCATGTTTTAAATTTTCATCTTGTGTGTCTGTGTGGCTGTATGTTTGTGTGTGTGATTGTGTATTACTTGCTTTCAATCGATGTTTTGGTGCTGGCTGCGTCTGGTATGTGGCTTTCCCTGCTTGACATTTTCTTTCGAAGGATTTCCCACTATCAGAATATATTTACATCACAACAGCAGGTTCTTGTGCGACGTCTGTAAAAAGTCGCCCCGTACTTCACTCTCGGTGTTGTTATATTTTCTTGTCCTTCGGGATCATTAGTTTTGATTGTATAAGGTTTGAAAATTGAATACTGCTTAAGCCGATGCTAGGGGGCGTGAGTAGTGTTGCACTTTTAATTAATACACATGAACAGACTCAATAAAACCGAGTCTGCAATTTTCTCTTTTAGCATTGATACGTTTGCTTTCGAAGGATCTCCCACTTTCAGAATATATTCACTACTTTTTCATTTTAAAATCTTCAAGCAAAAACAAGCTCGGACAAACCGAATAACTTGAGAAAAAGACTTAGTGTTGTTATATTTTCTGGTCCTTCGGGATCAATAGTTTCGATGTTATTAGTTTTGAAAATTAAACATCGCTTAGGCCGATGCAAGGGGACTTGAGTAGTGTTGCACATTGAATTACAACGCATGAACAGACTCAGTAAAACCGAGTCTGTACTTTTCTCTTTTTGCATTGCTTCTTTTACTTTCGAAGTATGTCCTACTTTCAGATTTTACCAGTGATGTGACCAACTGGTTTATAGCAAAAGGTTGAAGTGCGACAGTCTCAAGAAGTTGGTACATTAACATCAATATTTAAGTCAGAGACAAGCGTATTGTAGTTGAAAATAACGTTCCTAATAGATTCATTATATTTATAACAGATTATAGTTGATTCAGAATTTATGAAATAATTGAGTGAGAATAGTATCGATTACATTCGTATCACGAAAATACTTTGAATATCTATAAAATTGTTACATTTATTTATGAATTGAAGTTTCAGAAAATGTCTTTTATGTTCAGATTCTTTATCAATATGTGGTTGGAGAACATGCTGTATGTAACTTTGTTTAAGAGGCAGTTTTAATAAGCGGATATGTACGCATATAAATTGTGTCAGCCTCCTCGTCTATTGACCTAATAGAAGATATAGGCAAAGACGATAGACAAGAAAGAACGACCAGACTCAATAAAACCGTGACTGCAATTTCTCTTTGAGCTTACTCCTTTTGCTTTCGAAGGCTCTCCAATTTTCAGAAAGTCTATTAAGACGTAATTTACGTTTGCTATTACTATTTCTTCGTCTACCATGCGATCTAGATTTACCTTTTCTAATTTAAAACATAGAGAAATATCGATGCTAAGGTTTATAGATAAGATTTGGTAAATGTTGTCATTCAAGTTCAAAGGAAAAGGTGTGTTTGTAATTTCTTTATCCAGTCTAGATCTGTGATAAATCGAACTTTAGATTTAAAACTGATGGTGGTATTAGAATCACAATGAATTTGTTGTACTGGTTAAACCGAAATGCATTTCAAAGAATGTGCTGTAAGACGAAAATGCTGGTAAATAAAATTGCGAACGGTTTTATACGGCAGGAGAAACTGTGTTCACGAAACCTTGTATTTTTTTTAAAGAAAGATCCGTCTATTGCACATACTGATTACAACAGCGTGGCGCATTACAAGTTAAAACATGTATAATATTAGACACCTTTCAGTGTAGATCAAAATGAGAGGGATTCCATAGGAGCCATCTCATCAGGGGTTGCACTGTTATGTTACACTTTTCCTTAAAACAAATCATCGAGTATTTACGGTAAATTTGGTGTGTTTGAATTTTGGAATATTCCGTTTGAAAATTCAGCGTTGAAAGGGTTAACCCATTCTCTCCTACTGACGCCTTTTTGCGCCTCTGTAAAACTCATTCTTTGAAACCATTGTGATAAATAGAGCAATTGTTCCACAGGTACAAATGTTCTACTTATCAGAATAGTTTCAAAACTACACACTTCTAAAACTCTCCCTTTCTTTGTTTAATTCTCCTTTTTCGGTAGATTAATGTTTAAAATTAGATACAACAATTAGCATTTCAAACGATTGTGTCTCTTCATACTGTTGACATAGGCGTTGTGAGTCGAAATATTCTAGATAAAGTAAAACCCTCTAATGCGACCACCTAAAAGAGGTATAATCATGGATGATGGTAGAGGCAGATGGTAGCTTAATGCAGGACAAAAATAATGCAGAAAGCTCCTAGAGAAGCTTTCTGCATTACTTTTGTCCTGTATTAGGCAACCAGCTTCTTATAAAGACACCCATATTCATTCATTAAGTGGTCGCATTAGAGGGATACTACTGTATATATTTTATTGCTTTTAACCACCAGTCATAATTTCGCAGAGCTACAGATAAAGGTGTGCGTACTAAAATCGTCATTTCTCCACCAAACCCTATACTGTGACTCGTAGAGACTATTCTAAAGTGTCGTCACAGTATATGGAATAGTGAAGAAATAAAGGAGTAATTGCTGACGTATTAAAACTTTACGCATCTTATCTGGACCTCTGTTTGATATCAGTTCCTTTAATGAATTCAATCAGATTCAGTTTGTACTTGGAAACATCCTTTATTGATAAACACTGTATGCAAATGAAACGAACTTACACATAATTATTTGGTGTACGTTATAGAATCTAAATACTTTGGTTTCAATAAAGGCGATAATTAAATCAAATAATTATATATCTATCTGTAGCTTGCTCTAACAATATATCAATTATTGTTAATTTGATTTCATATATAGCAAACGTACTCCAATCTTCTCTGAAAGGACGTCAATGATGTTTTTCCATGTGCATCAGCTGATTAAAGACACGCACACAAAGACCAGCTCTTTATAGACATTAAAACTATTCCTCTTACTGTCAGACAAAAACTCAAAGAACACCTGTAGGGGAAGAACGAGATCGTGCCAATTTACAACATGTCACTTTATGCTAGAAATGATATGAAGGCCTACAGCAACACAAGAAGTTACTTTAGAGTTTTTTGTTTCCAAATACCCTTGACCAGACTGGTCCCTTACAGCTTCAGGCATGAGTGACAAGACATATTGCTATAATTATATTGAAACTGGTATTTAGCAAGCCTTAGAGAAATATAGGACATTTTGTATAATCTACAGTAAAAGTTCTCTTTTTCGAACACTCCAATAATTATTATCAATGTTTAAGTCAGATGGCAGTTGAATGCAGGTTGACCTCCAGAAGCTTTCTGTGTGACTTCCACACTGCAGTAAGCAGCCACCAGCCAAACCATTCTTAATAATGATTTACTAAAAACTCGAATTAGCTAGACTTTACAGTATTTAACACTTTCAACGCTGACCTTTTCATAGTGGAATTGTCTATCATGGTATAGTATACCTTATCCAAATATGCCCCTTCTTTACTTATGTAAAATGTACTAAATTCCGATTATGCCCGCTTGAACATTATAGTTCCCGCTACGTTCGGTAAATTTCCAGTAGTTTCTGCGTGTACGGAAACGTACATATCTTACGTCATTCTATGTTATATATAAATACATTTAAAAATAAAACAGCTAATTTTTTAAAGGTAATTAAAGTTTGTACCATATACATTGAAACTACTTATTTTTATTATCAATAAATAAAATATGTACGTAATTAGTGCATACTTAAAACACACTGTACCTAGTTAGGTGTATCGTCCTCAAGACAGATAATAACTGATCCCCTATAAGAGCATTCTGCAATTGCTGTGCCTTTCATTAAACAAAATCCTGCTTTTTAAGACCCCTATGTTCGGTTAATGAATTGTCGCTTAAGACATGTTCTATTGTATATACTGGGTTTTGCACATTTCAATCCAACAAATGTATTTAAAAGTGTTTTTTTTCTATTTCTTTTTCGGAGTAAAATAATAATTATTATTCAGCTTGATTAAAATTGATACAAACAAAAATAATAAAAACAAAAAAGGTCTTTAGAAATTTGAGTAAATTAATTAATTGATTCGCAGAGTTATACGATTGAAAAAAGTGATATACTCTCACAGAGGGTGTGTTGGGGGAGGGGGTAATCACGGAGTGTCAGAACTGCTAAAATACGTTCGTGAACAAAGAAATGCGGTATACTAAAATAAAAAAGTACAGACCACTTCAGGCCTAATTGCATTATAGTCAGCCTACCAGTCAGTCTTCGGCTTCGGGCCTTAAACTATATATTTTCGGGCTGACTGGTAGGTCACTATAATGCAATAAGGCCCTCGGTGGGCTGTACTATCTCTTATTTATTGGTAGAGTTCATACAGTTTGAAAAGCTTAAATTTGCGAGAGGAGTTTGAATGACAAACAGTGCATAACCAGAGGGCTGCTCTATAAAAAAAACAAATATGAGTCATGCAGAAAACACCACACAAACAGTGCATAACCTGATCAGAGGGCTGCTCTATAAAAGTACAAATATGAGTCATGTAGAAAACACCACACAAACAGTGCATAACCTGATCAGAGGGCCGCTCTATAAAAGTACAAATATGAGTCATGTAGAAAACACCACACAAACAGTGCATAACCTGATCAGAGGGCCGCTCTATAAAAGTACAAATATTAGTCATGTAGAAAACACCACACAAACAGTGCATAACCTGATCAGAGGGCTGCTCTATAAAATTACAAATATGAGTCATGCAGAAAACACCACACAAACAGTGCATAACCTGATCAGAGGGCCGCTCTAAAAAAGTACAAATATGAGTCATGCAGAAAACACCACACAAACAGTGCATAACCTGATCAGAGGGCTGCTCTATAAAAGTACAAATATGAGTCATGCAGGAAACACCACATACAGAACAAACAGCCGACCGAACAGCAACACAAGACAACACAGCAAAATTAATGTACATAACTATCAAAAACACAAAGAGACGCACAAAGACAAAACAAACACGATATTTTCTTTTTCATAAACAAATCGAATCTTTATAATTATGCCGATGACAATACGCTTTCTTATAACTGTCCTGATATCGAATCTCTAAAATCAACACTCGAACACGAAAGTGCTATCTTAATTAAATGGTTCCAGGACAACCAAATGCAGGCCAATCCGGATAAATTTCAAGCAATCTGTATCGGTAAGAAAACAAATAAAGATCTAAAACATTTTGAACTTAATGATGTTACTATACAATGTGAAGACAGTGTGAAACTTTTAGGAATAGAGATCGACTATTTACTTAATTTTAACAATCAAATAACGAAAAGGTGCAAAAAAGCTGCAGGTCAACTAAACACTATGTTCAGACTTAGCAAGTTTCTCTCAAATGAATCTAAAATCCTGATATACAAATCCTTTGTCAGGTCAAATTTTAATTTTCTGCCCCCTTATTTGGCATTTTTGTTCGAAGGCAAACACGGAAAAGTTAGAAAAACACAGAGCACTTCGTATTGTCTTCAATGATTTCGATTCTAACTATGATACTTTGCTACAAAAAGCTAATATGCCTACTCTCCACCTAAGTAGAATAAAAACCATGACCATTGAGACCTTTAAATGCCTCCACAAGATTTCCCCGTCGTATCTTCATGACTTAGTAGAATTCAAAACATATTCGTCTACGTATTCGTTTAGGTATACACACACGTTGCATGTACCAAAGTACAATCAACAACATACGGTAAACAATCTTTCAGATTTCAGGCCACTCAGGTGTGGAACAGCCTCCCAAACTGCCTAAGACAAGTCGATAACTACAGAGAGTTTGTGAGGCTGATCCGGACCTGGTGCGGCCCAACTTGTACGTGTAATGTGTGCAAATGAGTTTCCTGTCACAGATTCATTTTGAAATGTATACTTTCATCATCATCATCATCATCATCATCATCATCATCACCACCACCACCACCACCACCATCATCATCATCATCATCATCATCATCACCACCACCATCACCATCATCATTATCATCATCACCACCACCACCATCATCATCATCATCATCATCATCATCATCATCATCATCAATTTTTACCTACAAAATTCATCTACTGATGTATGGAAACCTTCCAAACTGAACACTTGAATGTGAAATTTTATCATTAGTGGCACACTAATATAGAGCTGACATCGAATCGTAAATGGATATGGATGCTCCCACATATATTTGTGGTTCTCTGCCAACAGCCCCTAGAAAGTAATAGCCACTAATGATACTATGCACATAACCATCTGTCACTTACCCTATGTTTGTATGCTATGTATGTTATGACAGTCATACACACTTGGTTTCCGGCCTATTTATTTACAATGTCCAACCTGGGTAGTTTCGGTAGATGCGGTTTGTCCCCACTTTGTGGGTATAGAGGATCGCCGTAGGGTCGCCAATCTCAACTACCTATGTTGGACGTTTCGACTTGATCAGATCATCTTATCTTTTGACTGACCCTTTAACAAGAACATTATTCACCAAACCCCAAAAATGCGTTTATTTCTGAACTTTTAGTGTACATACTGCATTGTATATTTTAAATGATATTAAATGTTTAAAAGATGTACATGACTTCTGCTAATTTGATATTTTTACAAATATAAATTTCAAAACAAATTGTTTTAATAGAATTTTAATATATTTGCATTTTATTAACAAACATGTATCTGACTCAATATTGTAAGAAAATTTAAACTGTTTCCTCTAATACATTTTATTCATAACAGGTTCAAATCTATTTTAACAGAATGTGCGGTTAGCAGTTGCCATATGCATTTTAACACTTACTTGTATGATATCATTTTATTAAAAAGATAATGTGATATCATCTTATTAATGTGAAACGATATTTTTAAAACTTATAACGATATAATAATTTACTTATTCGTCAGATTTTATTTGTCAGTGACATAGATGCATTTTTAGGATATTAATGCATTTGTGTCATTGTTAAGTGGGTCTGACACTTTTCTCTTGCTTGACTTTTGTTTTCATCATGTTATATGCTTTATTATTGCTTTGTTTTTGTCGGATATTAGCTTTCAGCTAATGTTACCTTGTTTATTGTAACCGACGTAAAATAAAGTTTCTTGTATCTTGTATCTTGTAAACACACAATAGGGGCACTCGTTATCCGCATTCGAAAGGTTAACCATTCGTTTGCTATTCACGTCAATATACCTACCTGTAAATAGTGAAGACCCAGATGAGACAGCTCCTGCAGGAGCTGTCTCATCAGGGTCTGCACTATTTACAAGTTGATAGTGCAACCAGTGCACTCCACAGCAGTGATTGCACAGCGAAATACTTATACACAGTGAAGATATATGTAATTATACAACAGGGTAAGGAAGGAGAAATGTATTTTAAAGTTCAGCAAGCGAAGAGTTAAGATATTAAACTAAGTACCCCTTTGAGAAGGTTCGATTTTTATGTACGGATTGCAAATGGCTAAGTGAATAAGAAACAATATATACAATGATAAACGACACAAGCATTAGCCTTATGAACCACCAGTCGTCAATTGCCAATTTGTCAATACCATATTTGTTTGCGGGCCGTTCAACGGTGCTGGAATACTCCACATTTATAAAATGTGTAAAGAATGTTTGTACAATTAACAATAATAATACAGAAATGTGTATCGTATAGTACCGCTGTACAATTAACCATGGTCTTACAGAAAT
This sequence comes from Azorinus chamasolen, assembly GCA_963576725.1. Taxonomy (NCBI): domain Eukaryota; kingdom Metazoa; phylum Mollusca; class Bivalvia; order Cardiida; family Solecurtidae; genus Azorinus; species Azorinus chamasolen. The sequence goes on from OY755235.1 coordinate 41,283,626, forward strand.
GTTGGTGGTATAATATGGCTATACAATTAACCATAGTCTTAATAGTTTTAAACGGGAACAAAATCGTTGCAGTGTATTAAGATACAAACTAGTAACACGTGTATAAATGCTGTAGACCGAGAAAAAAATAATTGAATAGCAATATTTGCATGGTACAGTAAAATCCCGCTAATGCGACCACCTAAATAGGTATAATTCTGAGTGCTAGATGCAGGTGGTAGCTTAATGCAGGACAAAAGTAGCTTTCTGCATTACTTTTGCCCTGCATTAAGCAATCACCTGCTAATAAGACATCCATGTTTATTGATCAAATGGTCGCATTAAAGGGGTTCTCAGATGACAAAAGAATCGAGATAATAAGTAGCTATTTACGTAGCAGGTAAATGAGCTGTTTGTTCTCAGATCGGCAATTTAGATTATTTATTAAAACAAATGGTGTGCATGTGAAACAAGCATAGCAATATTGATATTAATATCTTGTTAAACAAGCATAGCAATATTGATATTAATATCTGACACTTTGTGAAAGTGCGATGGTAATCAAATCATTTATTCCTGTAAATGATAATAATGAAAACATGGATCTTAAAGCATGCTTCACTGTGACACTATTATGACTATACAACATCGTAATAGCAATCTAAGCAGGTTTTAACTGTCTTTGAATGCTATATTTTCATCCTTTGTTCAACAAAAAGGCATATTGAATAAAGACATATACTATGACGTATTTCACTTGTCACGACAGGTTAAATCTCATGTTTTCGGTTGTATGCCTTTTAAGATAGGTCACTGTTTAATGTAGGGTGAAAGTTATGCTGAGAGCTCATAGAGGAGGAGCTTTCTGCATGACTGGCACCCTGCATTAAGCTGCCATCTGTCTTAAAGACCGATAACAATGCCTGTTTTAGTGTTGAACTAATGGGTTTTGCTGTATTGTTACAAATAGTCTGAAAGTGGGAGATCCTTCGAAAGCAAAAGTAGCAATGTGAAAAGAGAACATGGCAGACTAGATTTTATTGAAACCTTAAACCTTCTCGCGCGATATCGACCTAACTCGCATTTGCAAGCAACATGGATCAAGATGAGGCACCACGTAACTCACCACGTAACTCACCACGTAACTCATCAGGATCCACGCTGTTTAATACTCGGTCAATACTTTCTCGAAAGCTTGAACGAATCGTACAATGTACGTAATCAAAATTACACCATATTCAACTTTGAGGATTTATCCTATTTTACAGCGATGTGAGTGCCAACATTCAAATAAACAAGTATATATGACGTGCCATTGACCTAGTTTGTCAGCAATATATTTTATGTTACCTATATCCCGCTGTGAAATAATAACTTCTCATTATTATTATTATTTTAATATTTAATCTGGTACCTCTTTTTATCATTTCCGATTCGATCAAGCTTTTGAGAAACGTTTGTGGATAGCTGGATAAGGGTTAAGTTGTGTGAAGTTAAGGCTCCATCGTATAATTTGTATGAACAACGAAGCAGCTTCTATCAAACATATTGCATCGTAGTTTGTAATGCTAACTCAATGGATAATCAGTTAGGATATTGCTTGTAATAAGATCTCTATAATCCCTGATTTTACATTGCCATGACGTTCAACAATTTAGCTTTATTAGGTCTACTCCTCATAAACATAGATTTATTTACTAGTACATGTGAAATATATATCAAAGTTTTCGGCATTATTATATACTATTCTTGAAATAGAAATAAAACAATATAAAATACACTTGTGTCCTGCTTGCAACATAGATAATTTTGCTAAAAATATTATATACTTCAGTTCATTACCTCTTCATGTTATGAATATACATGTGAGAAATAATTCATCATGTATATTGATTAGCTGCAATCTGACATTAGTATTATGAATAAGGGAAGCTCTGATCATGGTAGACAAGTTACAAATTCTTATCTCCATCATTTCAGAAGGAAAGACAGCAGACACTCAAAGGAACCTTCAAATGCGTAAATGTTAACATTTGGCAATACTACTAATAAAGTACACTTAAGCATCCTAAAACATATTACTGTTACACGAGATTTTCTTTTATATAAGTAAATCGTTTTATATTAATATACATTCAATAGCTGACTCTGTCGGTCATAAATGTTAGCACACGGACATTTGGCTGACACTCACATTTGACTAAATAGGTAAGTTACGTCGGCAAGTTTCCTGCCAGCCCCCACCCCTCCATTGTTTGGCCCAGACAAATGAAAGAGTAAAGTACTGGTATGAGGTACAATAAAACCCCTCTAAATGCAGGATGAAAGTCATGCAGAAAGCTCCTAAAGGAGCTTTCTGCATGACTTTCACCTGCATTAAGCTGCCATCTGTCTCCAAGACCGGCATTTATACTAAATTTAACGTCCGGTTTAGACCGCGGTTCAAGCGGTTTACTGTAATATAAGTAGTTAGTCTTACATTTAATAATAACATTTAAAATGGTTATAGTAATCATTTATCATGCTTATGTGTTTCGTGGATGTAAGTTATTGAGTCCATTGGCAACACCAAATTCCACTATCTACCTTGAAAAGGTATATCTATATGACACAGGGTTAATGTCCAGTACTCATATGTAATCTTATAAAAACAATCATGGTCAAGATATTCTTACATGTAATGTATCACATCTAACCTAATCTGTATCAACAGCACTCCTGGGGTTCTATTACTGAATTATCAAGAGAATCGATAATTCAATTAAACACCTAGTTAGTAGTCTTGAAGCTATCTCATGCGAACTTGTATGTTATACCGGTATGCGAATATTAGCCCTTGCCTACTAAGCGCGACCTGAATTGCAGTTGCTAACAGCTAGAATCTAAATGAGACATTGAGTCGTTTGCGTTTCATCTTGATCCAAGCTGTATAACCCATTCCCTCCTAGACTATTTTAGATTCAACCTTTTTGAATAAATCTACCGAAAAGGAGCATTAACTATAGAAAAGGAGAATTTTAGAATTGTGTAGTTTTGAAACCATTGTAATAAATAAAGCATTTGCTCTATTTATCACAATGGTTTCAAAATTTGACTTTTACAGAGGCGCCAAAATGCGTCACTAGGAGGGAATGTGTTAAACACGTAGATACTATAGCTTCTAGAAGGTTTGTGGGAATCAAAAGTGAGAAACCCTGCAGCAGAGTAGACATCATTTTCACAGTGTGATAAAGGTGATATGAACAGTTGTAATTTTGAATATAAATAGTTGAGCTACAATAAGGTTGTTCGTTAATGTTTCTTATCTTATCAACTTGCATGTTAGCATTGCACAATATTTACATTCGCCCTGCAACGTCCTTATATAACCTTATTCTAAAAAGAAAGTTGCATTTTCCCATGAACGTTCATTTCAATACCCGATCCGTTGAAATATAAGAAATACAATGGAATATAAATATAAGAAATGAATGACGTGCTCCCGGTGTTCATTAGGTTATGCAACGCATACCTTTACGAGCAAAGATTTACGTGAAGCCCTTCGGGCTTCACTAACTTTGCTCGTAAAGCTATGCGTTGCATAACCTCATGAACACCGGAATCACGTCATTCATTTCTTAAGTGAATCAGTTACACATGTTCTATATTAACCAGTTAAAGCATGTTTTAGCTACACATAGTCTACATTGTACAGTTACACGGTGTGTCAGCTACTCATAGTCTACATGTTACAGTTAAAACGTGTGTCATCTACACATAGTCTACACGTTACAGTTATACCGTGTATCAGCTAAACATAGTCTGCATGTTACAGTTACAGCGTGTATAAGCTACACATAGTCTACATGTTACAGTTACACTGTGTATCAGCTACACATAGTCCACATGTTACAGTTACACTGTGTATCAGCTAAACATAGTCTGCATGTTACAGTTACAGCGTGCATAAGCTACACATAGTCTACATGTTACAGTTACACTGTGTATCAGCTACACATAGTCTACATGTTACAGTTACACTGTGTATCAGCTTAACATAGTCTGCAGGTTACAGTTACACTGTGTATCAGCTACACATAGTCTACACGTTACAGTTACACTGTTTATCAGCTAAACATAGTCTGCATGTTACAGTTACAGCGTGCATAAGCTACACATAGTCTACATGTTACAGTTACACTGTGTATCAGCTTAACATAGTCTGCAGGTTACAGTTACACTGTGTATCAGCTACACATAGTCTACACGTTACAGTTACACTGTTTATCAGCTAAACATAGTATGCATGTTACAGTTACAACGTGTATAAGCTACACATAGTCTACATGTTACAGTTACAACGTATATAAGCTACACATAGTCTACATGTTACAGTTACACTGTGTATCAGCTACACATAGTCTACATGATACAGTTACAACTTGTATAAGCTACACATAGTCTACATATTACAGTTACACTGTGTATCAGCTACACATAGTCTACATGTTACAGTTACACATTCCCTGTACGTTATAGTGATGGCATATATCAGCTACATGATACAGTTAAAACGTGTGTCGTCTACACATATTCTACAATGTACAGTTACACCGCGTATCAATGATACATATTCTACATGTTACAGTTACACCGTGTATCTGCTACACATAGTCTATATGTTACAGTTACACCGAGTATCAGCTACACATAGTCTACATGTTACAGTTACACATTCCCTGTACGTTATAGTGATGTCATATATCAGCTATAAACTTCACATTGCCGTCGTACGATGTATCACCCACGCAGTCATGGAATAATTGGCTATTAATAGTGTAATGGATACTAAACGCAATGATTGTATCGAAAAGGCCATATCAGTGCTTAGAATATATGGTTGAATCAGTCGTTTAGTCCTTGAATAAACATGTTGAAAATAATGTATGTATACTATTAACCCATTTGTTCCCACGATTTCATATATGGGACGCTGCATTATGCGGCGTCTGATCAGAGTCAACACTGTTTGCTGATATGAATTTCAATATAAAACCAAACGAAATTGAAAATCAAGCCAGGCCCCCCTCAGATAAAAAATGGACTAATCCAATTTATAAACATGGAAGAATCCTCTGGGTGCAAATGGGTTAAGTAGGTAAATGTTTATAAAGACATATGGACACGAGAAATGTTTCTTCAAAAACTGTAGAATCAAATCTATATAACTCCATAAGCAAACGAGCAGACCCTGTTCAGACGGTCCCTACAGTGTAGCAGCCGCCTGATCTGGATCTACTCTGTTTGCAAAGGCGTTAAAATGCGTAGCTATGGTGGTAAAACCTCTCTATAACGACCACTAAATTACATCAAATATTTTGCGTTAAATGCAGGTGGTTGCTTAAAGCAAAGTGAAAGTAAAACAGAACGCTCCTATAGGAGCGTTCTGTTTTACTTTCATCTTGCTTTAAGCAGTCACCTGCCCTAAATACGAACTAATTAACACAGTTAAGTGGCCGTTATAGAGAGGTTTTACTGTACATCATTATCAAAATCACCTAAATGCTATTCATGATGTCATTAGTTCGTTCATGAATAGTCGTAAAGTAAAGACTTTAATCAATATAATAGACAATAAATAAATTATTTCATTTACTCGTCCATTTACTAATAGTATTCACTATTAGTAGGTACCATTCTTGAAATAGAAACAAAGCATTGTACATGTACACTTGTGTCTTGCTGGAAACATAGATAATTTCGCTCAAAATATAAAAGTCCTTACATCTTTACATCAGCTGTGCATGTCAATTATACGTATTCTATGGACAAAATTAGCCGACGTGAAGATGATATAAACTATTTTAGTTTGCCTAAGACATCAGTACATATACTCGTAACATCCGAATACAATTGCAATTTATGTAGTCAAACGGAGATTCTATAGGAAAACAGTGCTTGTAGCAAATTTATAGCAATTATTGTAAATACAGTAAAACCTCTCTATAACGGCCACTAAAATTACATCAAGTATTTTGTGTTAAATGCAGGTGGCTGCTTAAAGCAAGGTGAAAGTAAAACAGAACGCTCCTGTAGGAGCGTTCTGTTTTACTTTCACCTTGCTTTAAGCAACCACATGTCCTAAATACCAACTAATTAAAGCAATTTAGTGGCCGTTATAGAGAGGTTTTACTATATATCGGTTCAATATAAACCCTTCAGT
>OY755235.1:43120006-43208988 GCA_963576725.1 Azorinus chamasolen
AAAAAGCTCCTAGAGGAGCTTTCTGCATTACTTTTGCCCTACATTTAGCAACCACCTGCTTATTAAGACACCCATGTTTATTCATTAAGTGGTCGAATTAGAGGGGTTCTATTGTACATGTATTTCGCACATGAATATTCATCAAGTAAATGATTTACCCTTATCCTACTGTAAAATCTCTGATCTGTTACAAGTTCCTGATCGTTCAATTGTTTGAGAAATTTTTGAGTGATTGTCAAACAGACTGGACCCTAATGATACTACGAGTTACTCGGTGTCTAATGATACTACGAGTTACTCGGTGTCTAATGATACTACGAGATACTCGGTGTCTTATATGATACTACGAGTTACTCGACGTCTAATGATACCACGAGTTACCCGACGTCTAATGATACCACGAGTTACACGACGTCTAATGATACTACGAGTTACGCGGTGTCTAATGAGACCACGAGTTACCCGACGTCTAATGATACCACGAGTTACCCGACGTCAAATGATACCACGAGTTACCCGGTGTCTATAATGATATTACGAGTTACCCGGCGTCTAATGATACCACGAGTTACCCGGTGTCTATAATGATATTACGAGTTACCCGGCATGTAATGATACTACGAGTTACCCGGCGTCTTATTTGGGTCCAAATTGTTTACAGACATCTCGGTCTCGCTTAGAAGGATAACGATTAAAATTGGCTGGCTGTGCAGTTTCTAGAAGTAGACTTCTTTTCATTGTTTAACCCTTTCTCTGTTAAATATTCATTTAAGAAACAATGACATCATTAAATTAATGAGTATAACTATATTCAAGCTTTAATTTTTTAACTGGTACATAGAGTTTACAAATAAATATATATCATAACCCTAGCAAACAAAACAGACCCTGATCAGACGGCTCATATAGGAGCCGTCTGGTGTGGGTCTACAGTAAAACCTCTCTATAACGACCACTAAATTACATAAACAATTTTGTGTTAAAGACAGGTGGTTGCTTAAAGCAAGGTATAAGTAAAGCAGAACACTCCTATGGGAGCGTTATGTTTTACTTTCGTCTTGCTTTAGCATCCACCTGCTCTAAATACCAACTAATTAACACAATTTAGTGGTCGTTATAGAGAGGTTTTACTGTAATCTGTTTGCAAATGCGTGAAAAGGCGTTTATATGAATGGCAAGAATAAGTGTCGGGTAAAATAAATTCCAATCAGATCCAGAGTTACCCGGCCTCTCATCTGAATTTCAACAGTAAAGCAAACGTTACCATACACACTAAATTGTAGTTACTTCAAAACTTGTAAACCCAGCCGACTTTGGTACTTTTTAGGTATACATATACTCTACTGTTCTTGTCGAGTTGGGTAATGAACTAGTAATTATCGTATTCACTTTAACCCATTCCCTCATATTGACGACTTTTGACGACTCTTTACAAGTCACCCTGTGAAACCATTGTGATAAATAGAACATTTGCTCTTATAGGAGCAAATGCTCTATTTATCACAATGGTTTCAAACTACAAAATTCTAAAATATTTCCTTTTCTCTAGTTAATGCTCCTTTTCGGTAGATTTATTTAAAGAGGTTGTATCTAAAGATAGCCTATGAGGGAATGGGTTAATAAATGTCCCACTTTAATAGACACCCTTACTACTAGGTGGGGACGGGGCTCTGATTAAACCCGTACATCGAATGTTTTGGTATTGGTAGAAACTATAAAGCCAGCTCTATCGTAGTTTCATGACTAAACAGAGCAGACATTAATAAGACAGTTCTAACAGAAGTCGTCTGATATGGGTCTACTCTGTTTGCAATGGTGTGAACAGGCGTTTATATGAAGGAAATGTTAACCCTTTACATAAACGTCTTTTCACGCATTTTGCAAATAGAGAAGACCCAGATCAGACGACTCCTGTAGGATCTGATCAGGACCTGATCTGTTTGCTTATGGAATTTGGTAGATATGTTTCTTTAGTTTCTAAAATAGCTAACATGTTCCACATTCGATATTTCGTCATAACTATTTTGTTCGTGAACAAGTGTTGACATATGGACTAAATATAGATCAGGGAAATGGTTAAACGGCAACTCACGGGTTTCCTAATTACCTCATGTATATTCATGTAAGAAATAACGACATCATGAATATTAATTAGAATGTGTTTTATTATGACACGTGAACACGGAGAATTCTGGCCTTGACAGAAACAGTAGAATCTGACAGTGACCTAAAAGCATACCCTGCTCGGACGGCTCCTATAAGCTCTATCAGGTAAAGGGTTAACCTTGCCCTGTTCAATATTCATGTAAGGAATAATGACATTATGAATATTTATTAGCTGAATTATTTTGAATGCGTATGTACACGTGTTGTTTTGGCTCAGACAGAAACTGTAGAATCAGATTTATATTATACAATAAGCAAACAGAGCAGACCCTGATCAGACGGCTCCTATAGGAGCCGTCTGCTCTGGGTCTGCTCTGTTTGCATATGCCTGAAAAGACATTTGTATGAAGAAAATGGTCAAACATACGAATCTGAAAAAGCAACAACAGGTGGTTGCTTACAGCAGGAAATAATTCACGCAGAACAAGCACTTTATTACATTTGTCCAGTGTTAAGCTACCGCCTGCATTGAAGACTCAGAATTTGGCCGCTTAAGACGGGATTTGCTGTAATTACTGTCTGCTAAAATTTGAAATCGATCGCAAGAACTGATCCGTGATAGAAAATAAACCCGAAACGCCTGAAGAATAATTGAGGTTATACATGACTCGAAGTTGCAACTCATTTGAAGGCTGGATATTTAACCCTTACAGTGCGGCACACGAGTCACTTATGTCCTTTGCAAACAGTGTAGACCCAGATGAGAGGGTTCATAGAGAAGCCCTTTCATCAGGGTCTGCACTTTTTGTCATGTTACAATATTCTTTAGAAAACTCCCTCGCTATTCCCATAAACTTGACCTGTTTGAATTTCGGAATAGTCCATTTGAAAATTCAGCATTGTAAGGATTAAAGTTCAATGGCCCATCAGTATTTAACCTTAAGCGGTCATTTATTTATGGAACATATGAGTCTTAAAAAGCAGGTTGTTGCTTAATGCTTTCTGAATTACTTTTGACCTGCATTAAGCTACCACCTGCCTTACATAGCTTATACCTCTTTTTGATGGCCGCTTAAGACAGTTTCTACTGTAGACTCCATATAGTATGAAATGTTTCTGTTTGTCTGAGGAAATTGAATGGCAAACAGTGCAGATCATGATCATAGTGCCAATGACTCGAGTTTTCCGCACACAGCGGGTTATATAAATTTGTACATAAATATACCATGTAGATTATAGATATGCACGTGGAAACGATGGCGTAAAGGTAAACAGTGTCACCGAGTGCATTTAGCACATATCAAGGATTATTGACCCTAGAATCTATCTTTATCCATATAGACGAATTTGCGTAAACATTTGCAAACAGCTTGGATCCGGATTAGGCGCCGAGCAACTTCACGCTTAATAGTATAAAAAGTCTTTAGACGCTTTGATTGAAATTTTGTGAAGTGCTGGAAGATAAGTGCGGCAGATGAAGAAGCAGACGACAATTTTGCAAGCTGGTCGTCCAAATGTTACAGAAGGCGGTGTCATAGTGATATAATGATTACGTTGATAACTGAACAAATCGAAATAAAACGATACAGATCTATACCCCTCTCTACAATACCTCATAAAAAATCATATAGCCCTTTCCCTCATATAAACGTGTTTTCACGCATTTGCAAACAGAGTAGACCCAGATCAGACGGCTCCTAGTAGAGCCGTCTGATCAGGGTCTACTCTGTTTGCTAATAGAATTTGAAAGATCTGTGTCTTTAGTTTCTAAATTGGCTACAATGCCTAACCTTCCATATTTCATTATAGGTATATTTTTTCATGAATATTCAGTAGGTATTGAAATTTGATATAAACATAGAACAGGGAAAGGGATAGATATGTAGTAAAACCCCTCCAAACCGGAGGTTACATTTAGTATAAATATCGGTCTTGGAGACGGTTGGCAGCTTAATGCAGGATGAAAGTCTTGCAGAAAGATCCTCTAGGAGCTTTCTGCCTGACTTTCACCCTGTATTATGCAGCCACCTGCCTAAAAGTATCTAAATTCTATTCTACTAGACCTCGGTATAGAGGAGTTTTACTATACATGTATTATATTCTGATACAAGTACGTGGTAGCTTTACCGTGTCCCCGGTTGGATATTCATGTACGAAATATGGCATCGTGGATATTTGTTAGCTGGTATATGTATTGGGTATTGAAACTGTAGAGTCAGATCTAATATAACTGCATAATTATGCTAACAGAGAAGACCGTGATCAGAGGCGGCTCCTATAGAAATAAATTTGACAATTTAAAAGCCTGAAACGAGTGTACAATCTACCGGCATTTACAAGCTGGGTAGATACAAAGGTGCCCGACGCATGCTTGGACTCACCCGCGGATCAACCCCCCCCCCCCCCAAAAAAAAATAAATAAATAAATAAAAATTTAAAAAAATCGTGTTATTCTTGTTTTTCGGATTGGTTTAAGATTCAAATAGGTAGTTTTAGGCTAGTTTAACATACTTCGATCACAATTATTATTTATTTATTTATCTTTTTTTATTTATTTTTATTTATTTTTTATTTATTTTTTATTTTTTTTTTGGGGGGGGGGGGTGAGGTGTGTGTGTGTGTGTGTGGGTGGGGGGGGGGTCCATGGGTGAGTCCAAGCATGCGTCGGACACCTTAGGGTAGATCAAGATAAGATGACACTTATAAAGGGTGCATCTGATCAGGATCTGCACTGCTTGCCATTCATAATCCTCTTGCAAATTTAACCCATTCATACTGATGATGGGCAGTTCTACTTTGAATATTCAGCATACTTATGTTGATAAGTAGCCGCTACAGAGAGGTTCTATTGAAGTCTCCCGTATGCCGCCATGTACATTTGTACCTTATCGTACAACTTTTTTAACACATTTGCAAACAGAGTAGACCCAGACCAGACGGTTCCTGTATCAGCCGCCTGATCAGAGTATGCTATGTGTGCGCTTATGGAATAATATAGATATGATCCTACGGATACTACCATGGCAAACATCTCATGTTTATACAGTAAAACCTCTCTATAACGACCACTAAATTACATCAATTATTTTGTGCTAAAGGCAGGTTGCTGCTTAAAGCAAGGTGAAAGTAAAACAGAACGCTCCCATAGGAGCGTTCTGTTTTACTTTCACCTTGCTTTAAGCAGTCACCTGCCCATAATACCAACTAATTAACACAAAATATCAAACAGTTATCTAATCAATATTCTTAACATGAATAGTCATGGAATAAAGGGAGTACCGGTATATCTGTTCAACCTCTACGACACACGACGGAGTTTCAAACAGTTTGGAGTCTGATAAACACTTTCCACACAGTACTGAATACAGTAGAACCGGTCTTTAGTGGCCATAAAAAGAGGTCTAAATATGGGTTGTAAGACAGGTGGTAGCTTAATGCAGGTCAAAAGTGATGCAAAAAGCTTCTATAGGAGCTTTCTGTATTACATTTGCATGAATTAAGCAACTACCTGCTTTTTAAGCCCTACATGTTTGACCTCTATGTTCAATGAATGAATGGCCGCTTAGGACTGCATGGTGCTACTGTACTCTAAATCTTCTCACGTTGAACTTTAACCCTTCGCTTGCTATTCGCGTCAATATACCTACCTGTAAATAGTGAAGACCCAGATGAGACAGCTCCTGCAGGAGCTGTCTCATCAGGGTCTGCACTATTTACAAGTTGATTGCGCAACCAGTGCACTCCACAGCAGTGATTGCACATCGTAATACTTGTACACAGTGAAGATATATGTAATTATACAACAGGGCATGGGTAAAGAAGGAGAAATGTATTTTAAAATTCAGCAAGCGAAGGGTTAACTATATTCCAAGTGGAATGGCCCACTGGAATTGTCCAATCAGTACGGAATGGTAGCCTTAATTTGCGAGAGGGGATTGGAGAGACAAACAGGTCAGACTCTGATCAGATGGCTCCTATAGGAAACTTCTGATCTGGGTCTGCACAATTTCCATTCAGTTCTATTCCCTCATTCAAACGGTTTTAGATGGTGGCTGATCTATGTGTACCCCTTCTGTCCTTTTCCCCTTGCGAAACTTGATATGTAAGGTACCAGTTGTGCTGTTTAGCACGTACGCATGTCAATAACTGTTGCAAAACATGATAAACGTCTAGTCGTTATATATATTTTGCACAATTTTAACTAACGTAAACCGAGAGTAGATCTACGGTGGCACTGAGGTGACATATGCAAGAATTTTTTTTCAAGTTTGTTTTCCCGAGATAATTTTTTTTATTATCTCGAGAAAACGAAACAAAGTTCGTTTTCCTGAGATAATATTTTTTATTATCTCAAGAAAACGAAGTAGTTCGTTTTGACGAGATAAATAAATTTATTATCTCGAGAAAACGAAACAAAGTTCGTTTTCCTGAGATAATATTTTTTATTATCTCAAGAAAACGAAGTAGTTCGTTTTGACGAGATAAATAAATTTATTATCTCGAGAAAACGAAAAAAGTTCGTTTTCATGAGATAATTTTTTTTATTATCTCAAGAAAACGAAGGAGTTCGTTTTTACGAGATAAATTTTTTTATTATCTCGAGAAAACGAAACAAAGTTCGTTTTCCTGAGATAATTTTTTAAGTCGTGCGCACGACTTAATAAGCCAATCAGAACCCTCCATCAGAGTCAACAGTTTTCGCGAGTATTTGAGGCCTATGAGAACATGGCCGAGACAAGGGATGAACTTATATGACGTCATAATTGCATTTATCTTACCTCCTACAAAATTTTTGTCATTCCATTGGTCAATAGAGGTCACGAAACACCCCTAATATAGATTCCTTATGAGGGTACTAAAATCCTTATCATGGCTTTACAAGAGTTACTTCCCTTATTTGACAGCCATATGCTTTTCTGGTAATTATAATAATATTTTATGTTTATCCACTACAGTTTTAAAAATGCATACATATAATTTATGCTTTAATTGAGTTGAAATATAAAAATTAATTAGTTTTACAGTGATAGAAAAGAAAAAACAAAATATATAAACGAGATTTTAGGCAATTACAAAATATTTTATTTAATTCTATTAAAGGGAGGTAATTCCCTTGCTTCCCTAGGGCAAGCCATACACGTAGACCTATGATTCATATTAGGCTAACCCATGCACTCCTACATGACTATTCGTGAAAGGCCCCATCACTATGAATATACCGATATAATAAATATTTATTTAGGAGCAAACTGATAAGATTTTTGAGGAAGTAGATCTAGCCTATATTCTATATTTTAGTATATGTTCTAAGCAAACATAGAAGACCCTGGTTAGACAAATCCTTCAGGAGCTATCTGTTCAGGGTCTACTCTGGCGTAGAAAGTTAAAATCTTGATTTATGACATTTTCTAAGGAAACATAATAGACCCTGACCTGGTAGCTCCTATAGGAACTGTCTGATGCGGGTCTTCTTTGTTTGCAAAAGTGGTGATAAAATGCAGCAATCACGCAGCAAAAATAATTCACTTCCACATAAATTCGTAACTTCTTCTGATTCGCTTACTTTGGGAAAATTATATTGCCCGAGTATCAAACAGCTTAGATCCTGATCAGACGCTTGTTACTTGTTGTCTGATCTAGGTCAAAAGTGTTTGCAAATCTATCGAGCCTCGCTAAGCGGGAAACGAGAAACCCCATAGATGAACAATTGACTCTGACGGAGGGTTCTGATTGGCTTATTAAGTCGTGCGCACGACTTAAAAAATTATCTCAGGAAAACGAACCTTGTTTCGTTTTCTCGAGATAATAAAAAAAATTATCTCGTTAAAACGAACTATTTCGTTTTCTCGAGATAATAATTTTTTTTATCTCGTTAAAACGAACTACTTCGTTTTCTTGAGATAATAAAAAAAATTATCTCATGAAAACGAACTTTTTTCGTTTTCTCGAGATAATAAATTTTTTTATCTCGTCAAAACGAACTACTTCGTTTTCTTGAGATAATAAAAAAAATTATCTCAGGAAAACGAACTTTGTTTCGTTTTCTCGAGATAATAATTTTTTTTATCTCGTAAAAACGAACTACTTCGTTTTTTTGAGATAATAAAAAAAAATATCTCAGGAAAACGAATTTTGTTTCGTTTTCTCGAGATAATAAAAAAAATTATCTCGTAAAAACGAACTTTTTTTCGTATTCTCGAGATAATAAAATAAATTATCTCGGGAAAACAAACTTGAAAAAAAATCTTGCATATGTCACCTCAGTGCCACCGTATAGATCAGACAATAGAGATTAACTCATTGGAACCTGGCCAGATATGAAACACCAGAATTCTGCGTTATAAAGAGAGAAGAAAGTCGTTTCCACTCTTACATTTGTAGCAGACCACACTTTCAGTGCAGACTTCAAATAGTGTGGTAATGGGCATATAAAGCACATGTAGCCATGTACACGCAATAGTTTGTTCGAAGGGCTTGTTAGTTCGATCGGTTGTTGTTGTTATTTCTTTATGTTATACTTTTGTTGTTTGTTTTTTATTGTTTGTTTGCTTTTAATTGTTTATTTTTATTGTTTGTTTGTTTGTTCATGTATTTCGCCTTTTGTTCTTTAGTTCGTCTGTGTGTGTGTTTTTTTTAAATTTTTTATGTTGTTTGTTTTTGGGGGTGTTTGTTCGTATATTGAGGGGTTGTTTGTTTGTTTTGTTTTATTGTTGTTGCGGTTGTTTTTTGTTTGTTTTGATTTATATGTGTGTTTTTGTTTTGTTTTTGTTTTTCTTCTTTTTCTTTTTTTTTCTTTTTTTATTGGGGGGGGGGGATGTTAGGGGTAGGGGTAGTTTTTTGTTGTTGTTTTTTGCTTTTAATTGTTTATTTTTTATTGTTTGTTTGTTTGTTTGGCCTTTTGTTCGTTAGTTCGTCAGTGTGTTTTATGGGGTTTTTTTTAGGTTGTTTGTTTGTATATTGGGGGTTTGTTTGTTTGTTGTTGTTTTTTGCGGTTTTTTGTTTTGTTTTATGTGTGTTTTTGTTGTTTCTTTTCTTCTTCTTCTTTTTTTTTTTTGGGGGGGGGGGGGGTTAGGGGTTAGGGGTAGTATTACTGTGATTTCAACACTATTTCACAAGATCATTGCAGATATTGGGCAGATTCTTATCCAATTTATATATATCAACTGGATCGAACCACTACTTAAACGCAAATTCTCGCTCATGGCACGAGCGTGTAAATGTGAGAGTATAAGAAAAATGCCCATACCCAGATATATGTGTTTGGGGTAGGTGAGGCATGTGTATATGTCGTATACGTTTCAAGTACGCTGCCATACGTCGGTGTACGTTCTCATATGCATAGGCCGATTTTGTTCTGAACATTCAAACTAGTTCAGCGTATATATTCATGAGCGTATAAATTATACGTTACGCCTACTCTCATCATACGCCAGGCATACGTTGAATGCACAAGAGTGTCAGTAAAGGTACGTTACTTATATATGTCAAACACGCTTCATATACTCATGAAGGCGGTCAGTAAACTATCATGGATAGGGGCACACGAGACTACGTTATTCATACACTTTTCATGCGCTAGTCATACGCTGACATGCGCTTCGCATACGTTACTCATGCGCTGACATATATACGCTCGTATGTATTTCTCATGCGCTGCCAATTCACCAGATATACGGTACAATACGCTATTCATACGCTGCTACTTTTGAGCGTATGAACCCGACTTTCCCACCACTATCTTTGATGAACGTAGTTGTGCGTATTACCAGGTTTTCGAAAACTGTCATACGTAATTCATACGTTCCTCTTATACCTTATCTAGAGTGTGACAGAGCCATTGCAAGTCCGAATGAATCGTCATGGATTCGAAATCTCAGCCATGAGGGTAGGGACGGGGGCTTTTAAAAGCCACCGATAATTAGTCAACTAAGAGTTATATCTCTTATCCTACTCACACTCTGATATGCTGCATTTAGGAAGTGCGTGTCTGAGTGACAAACAGTTCCTGATGAGACTACTACACTACTACTACTATTACTGCTACTACACTACTACTACTATTACTACTACTACTACTACTACTACTGCTACTACTGCTACTACACTACTACTACTATTACTACTACTACTACTACTACTACTACTACTACTACTACTATTACTACTACTACTACTACTACTACTACTACTACTACTACTACTACTACTACTACTACTGCTACTACACTACTACTACTATTACTACTACTACTACAACTACTACTACTACTACTGCTACTACACTACTACTACTATTACTACTACTACTACTACTACTATTACTACTACTACTACTACTACTACTACTACTACTACTACTACTACTACCACCACCACTACTACTACTACTACTACTACTACTACTACTACTACTACTACTACTACTACTACTACCACTACTACACTACTACTACTGCTGTTACTGCTGCTGCTACTGCTGTTACTACTACTAATGTTGTTGCTGCTGTTGCTGCTACTACTACTGCTACTACTACTACTGCTACTACTACTACTGCTGCTACTACTACTACTACTACTACTACTACTACTACTACTACTACTACTACTACTACTACTACTACCTACTACTACTACTACTACTACTACTACTACTACCACATTACTACTACTACTACTACACTACTTACTACTACACTACTACTACTTCTACTACTACTACTTCTACTACTACTACTACTAAGTTACTACTATTACTACTACTACTTCCTACTATTACTACTACTACTACCCTACTATTTACAACTATTACTACTACTGCTACAACTATTACTATTACTACTATAACTACTACTGCTGCTACTACTACTACAACTACTTCTACTACTACTTATAATAATAATACTAATAATAATAAGAAGAGATCTCATTATAATAGTATGATAAGTAACTACAATGATCTGGATATTGATATAAATAACGTAATGACACACTGTGTTTGCTCTTCATCAATGAATGCTGGATTAAGGCTATGCCTCAAGTCAATAATCTAAGTGTGTCATAGTAAAGCGATCGCGCAAGATTCGACAACTATGCGGTGTTTTACCATACTTGGATGTCTTGAGTGAATGACCTTAATCCTTTGAATGCGGGACATCGATCACCTGGAACTAGCATTCAGTGTAGATCCAGACCAGAGGGCTACTCTATCTCTCTGATCAAGGTCTGCAATATTTGCCATTTCATTTTCAGTTTTTACCCTTTTCTCACTTATTGAACTCGACCGTAAATAGAGATGGATTACTCCACTTTGAAATGCAGCATTCAATCGGTTTATTTACTCTTCCGAATAGTGGACTCGTCGTTTGTAATGAACTTTCATAGCATTTCTTTCAATATCATACAGTAAAACCTCTCTATAACGACCACTAAAATGTGTTAATTAGTTAGTATTTTGGGCAGGCGGTTGCTTAAAGCAAGGTGAAAATAAAACAGAACGCTCCTATAGGAGCGTTCTGTTTTACTTTCACCTTGCTTTAAGCATCCACCTGCTTTTAACACAACATACTTGATGTAATTTAGTGGTCGTTATAGAGAGGGTTTAGTGTACATTATATATCGACTGATTTTCAGAAGGTGTTAGAGGGCACAAGATGCTATGACATTTGACACACAGTACAGCCTGTCTTAAACGGACATTCATTTATTGAACACGGCGGTCTTGAACAGCGAGTGGTTGCTTAATGCAGGCCAAAATAACACAGAGAGAACTGGGTATATGCACTGCGTTTGACCTGCATTAAGCTTCCACCTGCCTTACAGACCCATAATTAGACTTCCTTTCATGGCCGCTTAAGACAGGCTCTACTCTACTTTCTTAACATATGACGACGTCCGCTTCCATTAAGCCCTTATCAAATAGTTAAATATTGACATCTACTAAAAATGGATCTGGTGCAATAGTGACTACTTCCGAACCGATGAAGATTTTGAGAAACTACTGACCGAGTGTCGAACAGCCTGGGTCCTAATGAGACGCAGAGTTACTCGACGTCTCATCTGGATCCAAGCTGTTTGCAAATGCGAGTCAGGTCGCGGATAGCGGTATAAATATTAAATGTTTTTCTTTAACCCATTATCTCCTAGTCTATTTGTAGACCCAACCTCTGAATAAAAACAATCTATCGAAAAAGGAACATTTACTAGAGAAAAGGATTTTTTTTAGATTTGCGTAGTT
The DNA here is from genome assembly GCA_963576725.1 of Azorinus chamasolen. NCBI lineage: Eukaryota > Metazoa > Mollusca > Bivalvia > Cardiida > Solecurtidae > Azorinus > Azorinus chamasolen. Next base: position 43,132,347 of record OY755235.1, read on the forward strand.
TTGAAACCATTGTGATAAATAGAGCATTTGCTCCAATGGAGCAAATGCTCTATTTATCACAATGGTTTCAAAAAGTGGATTTTACAGACAACGTGCGTCAGTAGGAGGGAATGGGTTAAGGCCTGCAACTCCAAAATATGTTGTTTGTAGTAATATACGCTTAACCATTTACCTCATGAATATTCATTTGGGGGAAATATTTAGAATATTAAGTAGCTAAATGTAAACATACAAAGCGGCTTCTACAGAGTCGTCAATATGAGGGAATGGGTTAAATAAAAAACAAAACAAAACGAAATCAGTTGACAAATTTTGCAAACGACAAAGCCTGGCGCAAAAGAGTGATGATCTATAGGCTTAAAATAAATTTCCTCTGCTAAGATTATCTGCTTCAGGTTTCAAAGTGGTGTTTTCTTCAATGTCTTTACTAAAATATAATCATTGTCAAACAATTTGGATCCTGAGGAGACAAGGAGTCTCCTATGAATTCAAACTGTCTCCCTCAAAGGTTATCCAAGATTCGCCCAGTTTATCACGGAATGAGACAGTTCACCTATACTAGTACATGTATATTAAAGTACTGACAGCTTATTTTCACCCATGGTTCTGTCCTGGACGTGGTGAATGTACCTTAATTAAAGGTGAGCAGAGTTCACGGAGAAGGTATCGAGTATATTGACTCCTGTAGAACGAGTAACTCACTGGGTCATTTTAACACAACATCGGTCACCTTAGGGTGAACGTAGGACGCTGAACTCACAATAAGTGTGTCACCGCGTAAAGATAGGCACACACAGAGAAAATACTACATATGTATAACCCTTTGAGTGCCAAAGCTTCAAAGTGGACTTGTCCTTTATTAATTAACGATAGAGTCCATTCAATATAAAAGGGTTCACTTTGCGCGATGATTTTAAATGATAAACAGTGTAGACCCTGATAAGAGGACTCCTCTGTGATCTTATCTGATCTGGGTCTACACTGTCTGCAAATTCCAGTGGACTCGTTTCCCGCATTCAAATATCTAAGTTGTCGTCTGCTTATTATTCGTCGTATTTGGATTCTAAATAAGACTCATTTTATTGTTATCTCATATTGATTCATATTGTTGCCGGCGACATTTAAAAGGTTACCACTTTACCTGTTGAATATTCATGTAGGAAATAATGACATCATGAATATTTATTGACCAATATTTTGATAATGGTATATAGCACAAAGTGTAAAATCATTCCTATAATCACATTAGCAAACAGAACACATCCCAATAAGCCGGTGTAACGAAGTAAAGTGACCCCCATAGAATACTGACCCCCCGGTCAGTATTTTTTAAAAAATAGTGACCCCCCGGTCATAGTATTTTGACCCCCCGGTCATAATATTACGACCCCTGCACACGAAGAAAACTGACCCCTTACGAAGAATTGCGACCCCCCATAGAATAGTGACTCCCTGTCTTTGTTTCAACAAAACATACGCCCGCCCGCACGCACGCACGCACACACACAACACGCATGCACATACACAATTACACACACGAACGCATGTACGCACACATACCGGTACACATATGAACGCACGCACGCACATATACCGATACTTACACATACACTTCGAAACACTCTCATACATGCAAGCACACAAACACTCACGCACACACTTGCACGCACGTAGGAACACATGTATATATGAAGAGATCACTTAATGAATTGTAAAATGTTGTATTGACTTCTATCTGACACTTTACAAAACGTAAATAGCTGTTAAAATTTCAATAATCTAAGTTCTAACTTAAAATTTCATGGATGGAACATTGTGTCAGTCACTGTAAAACTAAACTAAACTTCATTTGGCAGTGGATTTTTTGTATGGTCAATGCTGTGTGCAATGCCATATATCATATCCATATTTTGAATACATTTGTAATTTATCACCTATTGAAATTAATTGAAATAAGTCCCATCGAAGTGAGGCAACATAAGTGTTCGACATCATGCCTTTTGAATTATTTTAGCGAAGTGGGAATTTTTGTTGTTGTTGTTGTTGTTGTGTTTGCTTCGTCTACCACCACCACCACCGTCACTACTACTACTACTACTACTACTACTACTATAATTACCGCTACTACTACTACTACTACTACCACTACTACAACTACTACTACTACTATTAATCCCACAACTACACATACTACTCCTCCTACTACTACTCCTATACCTCCTCCTATTACCTACCTACCTTCACACATACCCAATAAAAAACCCACCCACCCAAAACCCAGCCACCCACTCAAGCACAAACCCAACCACCCACAAACCCATCCACCTACTACTGCCGCTGCTGCTGCTACAACTGCTACTACTACTATTCCTACTTCCTAGTACTACTTCTGCTATTGCCTACTACATTCCACCTATACTACTTCCACTACCTATACTACTGCTACTACTACCTATACTACTACTACTTTAAATACTACTATCTACCTACCTACCTACCTACCCTACCCTACCTACCTACCTAGTGACCGCACGGTCATAGCATTTTGAGCCCTTTTTATCACTGACCAATGTGCACAACGTTCATTAGAACAAATGTATTATTTAGAAAGGGGGCACTTTTACTGAAGAATATCGACCCTGGTCAATATTCTTAAAAAAGGACAACCCCCGGTCATAGTGCTTTTTAATCTATCTCCAGTATAATTAAAGAAAGTTAAACTTTACTCGAAAAAAAATAACCTTGGTCATTATTATTATAGATGAAATGACCCCCGGTCATAGCAATTTGAGCAGCGTTTATTATATCATGACTAAAGCGCGCACTGCTAATTGAACCCAAGTATTTTGTTCATAGGGGTCACATTTTCTGAAAGAAAATCGACCCCCGGTCAGTATCTTATAAAACAAATATCGACCCCCGGTCATAGTGCTTTGACACACGTTCGTGATATGTTGAACAACTCCCGCGAACTTAATCTACCGCCAGTATAATTTAGGAAAGAGTTTAACTTTACTCGATTTTATTTAACGTTGGTCATAATTCTTACAGATGTAGTGACCTCCGGTCATAGCAATTTCAGCCGTGTTTATACTGTAATGACTAAAGCGCAATCCTAATTGAACCCAAGTATTTTGTGCATAGGGGATCACATTTTCTGAAGAATATCGACCCCCGGTCAGTATTTTTAAAAAAATAGCGACCCCCAGTCATAGTACTTTGACACACGTTCATGATATGTTGAACAGTTCCCGCGACTTTAATCTACCTCCTGTATAATTTAAAGAAAGGGTTTAACTTTACTCGTAAACTATATAACTTTGGTCATAATTACAGATATCATGATCCCCGGTCAGAGCAATTTCAGCCCTGTTTGTCATATCATGGCTAATGCGCGCCTTGCTAACTGAACCCCAAGTATTTTGTACACAGGGGGGTCACATTTTCTGAAGAATATCGACCCCCGGTCAGTATTTTTTAAAAAATAGCGACCCCGGTCATAGTACTTTGACACACGTTCATGATATGTTGACCAACTCCTGCCAACTTAATCTACCTCTGGTATAATTTAAGACAGAATTTAACCTTACTCGATTTTATTTAACCTGTGTCATAATTCTTACAGATGTAGTGACCCCCGGTCATAGCAATTTCAGCCGTGTATATCCTGTAATGACTAAAGCGCGCAATACTGATTGAACCCAAGTATTTTGTACATAGGGGGTCACATTTTCTGAAGAATATCGACCCCCGTCAGTATTTTTTTAAAAAATAGCGACCCCCGGTCATAGTACTTTGACATACGTTCATGATATATTGAACAGTTCCCGTGACTTTAATCTACCTCCTGTATAATTTAAAGAAAGGGTTTAACTTTACTCGTAAACTATATAACTTTGGTCATAATTACAGACGTCATGATCCCCGGTCATAGCAATTTCAGCCCTGTTTGTCATATCATGGCTAATGCGCGCCTTGCTAACTGAACCCAAGTATTTTGTACACAGGGGGTCACATTTTCTGAAGAATATCGACCCGCGGTCAGTATTTTTTAAAAAATAGCGACCCCGGTCATAGTACTTTGACACACGTTCATGATATGTTGACCAACTCCTGCCAACTTAATCTACCTCTGGTATAATTTAAGACAGAATTTAACTTTACTCGATTTTATTTAACCTGTGTCATAATTCTTACAGATGTAGTGACCCCCGGTCATAGCAATTTCAGCCCTGTTTGTCATATCATGGCTAATGCGCGCCTTGCTAACTGAACCCAAGTATTTTGTACACAGGGGGTCACATTTTCTGAAGAATATCGACCCCCGGTCAGTATTTTTTAAAAAATAGCGACCCCGGTCATAGTACTTTGACACACGTTCATGATATGTTGACCAACTCCTGCCAACTTAATCTACCTCTGGTATAATTTAAGACAGAATTTAACTTTACTCGATTTTATTTAACCTGTGTCATAATTCTTACAGATGTAGTGACCCCGGTCATAGCAATTTCAGCCGTGTTTATCCTGTAATGACTAAAGCGCGCAATACTGATTGAACCCAAGTATTTTGTGCATAGGGGGTCACATTTTCTGAAGAATATCGACCCCCGGTCAGTATTTTTTAAAAAATAGCGACCCCGGTCATAGTACTTTGACACACGTTCATGATATGTTGAACAGTTCCCGCGACTTTAATCTACCTCCTGTATAATTTAAAGAAAGGGTTTAACTTTACTCGTAAACTATTTAACTTTGGTCATAATTACAGATGTCATGATCCCCGGTCAGAGCAATTTCAGCCCTGTTTGTCATATCATGGCTAATGCGCGCCTTGCTAACTGAACCCAAGTATTTTGTACACAGGGGGTCACATTTTCTGAAGAATATCGACCCGCGGTCAGTATTTTTAAAAAAAAATAGCGACCCCGGTCATAGTACTTTGACACACGTTCATAATATGTTGACCAACTCCTGCCAACTTAATCTACCTCTGGTATAATTTAAGACAGAATTTAACTTTACTCGATTTTATTTAACCTGTGTCATAATTCTTACAGATGTAGTGATCCCAGGTCATAGCAGTTTCAGCCGTGTTTATCCTGTAATGACTAAAGCGCGCAATATTGATTGAATCCAAGTATTTTGTGCATAGGGGGTCACATTTTCTGAAGAATATCGACCCCCGGTCAGAATTTTTTAAAAAATAGCGACCCCCGGTCATAGTACTTTGACACACGTTCATGATATGTTGAACAGTTCCCGCGACTTTAATCTACCTCCTGTATAATTTAAAGAAAGGGTTTAACTTTACTCGTAAACTATATAACTTTGGTCATAATTACAGACGTCATGATCCCCGGTCATAGCAATTTCAGCCCTGTTTGTCATATCATGGCTAATGCGCGCCTTGCTAACTGAACCCAAGTATTTTGTACACAGGGGGTCACATTTTCTGAAGAATATCGACCCCCGGTCAGTATTTTTTAAAAAATAGCGACCCCGGTCATAGTACTTTGACACACGTTCATGATATGTTGACCAACTCCTGCCAACTTAATCTACCTCTGGTATAATTTAAGACAGAATTTAACTTTACTCGATTTTATTTAACCTGTGTCATAATTCTTACAGATGTAGTGACCCCGGTCATAGCAATTTCAGCCGTGTTTATCCTGTAATGACTAAAGCGCGCAATACTGATTGAACCCAAGTATTTTGTGCATAGGGGGTCACATTTTCTGAAGAATATCGACCCCCGGTCAGTATTTTTTAAAAAATAGCGACCCCCGGTCATAGTACTTTGACACACGTTCATGATATGTTGAACAGTTCCCGCGACTTTAATCTACCTCCTGTATAATTTAAAGAAAGGGTTTAACTTTACTCGTAAACTATATAACTTTGGTCATAATTACAGATGTCATGATCCCCGGTCATAGCAATTTCAGCCCTGTTTGTTATATCATGGCTAATGCGCGCCTTGCTAACTGAACCCAAGTATTTTGTACACAGGGGGTCACATTTTCTGAAGAATATCGACCCCCGGTCAGTATTTTTAAAAAATAGCGACCCGGTCATAGTACTTTGACACACGTTCATGATATGTTGACCAACTCCTGCCAACTTAATCTACCTCTGGTATAATTTAAGACAGAATTTAACTTTACTCGATTTTATTTAACCTGTGTCATAATTCTTACAGATGTAGTGACCCCCGGTCATAGCAATTTCAGCCGTGTTTATCCTGTAATGACTAAAGCGCGCAATACTGATTGAACCCAAGTATTTTGTGCATAGGGGGTCACATTTTCTGAAGAATATCGACCCCCGGTCAGTATTTTTTAAAAAATAGCGACCCCCGGTCATAGTACTTTGACACACGTTCATGATATGTTGAACAGTTCCCGCGACTTTAATCTACCTCCTGTATAATTTAAAGAAAGGGTTTAACTTTACTCGTAAACTATTTAACTTTGGTCATAATTACAGATGTCATGATCCCCGGTCAGAGCAATTTCAGCCCTGTTTGTCATATCATGGCTAATGCGCGCCTTGCTAACTGAACCCAAGTATTTTGTACACAGGGGGTCACATTTTCTGAAGAATATCGACCCGCGGTCAGTATTTTTAAAAAAAAAATAGCGACCCCGGTCATAGTACTTTGACACACGTTCATAATATGTTGACCAACTCCTGCCAACTTAATCTACCTCTGGTATAATTTAAGACAGAATTTAACTTTACTCGATTTTATTTAACCTGTGTCATAATTCTTACAGATGTAGTGATCCCAGGTCATAGCAGTTTCAGCCGTGTTTATCCTGTAATGACTAAAGCGCGCAATATTGATTGAATCCAAGTATTTTGTGCATAGGGGGTCACATTTTCTGAAGAATATCGACCCCCGGTCAGAATTTTTTAAAAAATAGCGACCCCCGGTCATAGTACTTTGACACACGTTCATGATATGTTGAACAGTTCCCGCGACTTTAATCTACCTCCTGTATAATTTAAAGAAAGGGTTTAACTTTACTCGTAAACTATATAACTTTGGTCATAATTACAGACGTCATGATCCCCGGTCATAGCAATTTCAGCCCTGTTTGTCATATCATGGCTAATGCGCGCCTTGCTAACTGAACCCAAGTATTTTGTACACAGGGGGTCACATTTTCTGAAGAATATCGACCCCCGGTCAGTATTTTTTAAAAAATAGCGACCCCGGTCATAGTACTTTGACACACGTTCATGATATGTTGACCAACTCCTGCCAACTTAATCTACCTCTGGTATAATTTAAGACAGAATTTAACTTTACTCGATTTTATTTAACCTGTGTCATAATTCTTACAGATGTAGTGACCCCGGTCATAGCAATTTCAGCCGTGTTTATCCTGTAATGACTAAAGCGCGCAATACTGATTGAACCCAAGTATTTTGTGCATAGGGGGTCACATTTTCTGAAGAATATCGACCCCCGGTCAGTATTTTTTAAAAAATAGCGACCCCCGGTCATAGTACTTTGACACACGTTCATGATATGTTGAACAGTTCCCGCGACTTTAATCTACCTCCTGTATAATTTAAAGAAAGGGTTTAACTTTACTCGTAAACTATATAACTTTGGTCATAATTACAGATGTCATGATCCCCGGTCATAGCAATTTCAGCCCTGTTTGTTATATCATGGCTAATGCGCGCCTTGCTAACTGAACCCAAGTATTTTGTACACAGGGGGTCACATTTTCTGAAGAATATCGACCCCCGGTCAGTATTTTTAAAAAATAGCGACCCGGTCATAGTACTTTGACACACGTTCATGATATGTTGACCAACTCCTGCCAACTTAATCTACCTCTGGTATAATTTAAGACAGAATTTAACTTTACTCGATTTTATTTAACCTGTGTCATAATTCTTACAGATGTAGTGACCCCCGGTCATAGCAATTTCAGCCGTGTTTATCCTGTAATGACTAAAGCGCGCAATACTGATTGAACCCAAGTATTTTGTGCATAGGGGGTCACATTTTCTGAAGAATATCGACCCCCGGTCAGTATTTTTTAAAAAATAGCGACCCCCGGTCATAGTACTTTGACACACGTTCATGATATGTTGAACAGTTCCCGCGACTTTAATCTACCTCCTGTATAATTTAAAGAAAGGGTTTAACTTTACTCGTAAACTATATAACTTTGGTCATAATTACAGATGTCATGATCCCCGGTCATAGCAATATCAGCCCTGTTTGTCATATCATGGCTAATGCGCGCCTTGCTAACTGAACCCAAGTATTTTGTACACAGGGGGGTCACATTTTCTGAAGAATATCGACCCCCGGTCAGTATTTTTTAAAAAATAGCGACCCCGGTCATAGTACTTTGACACACGTTCATGATATGTTGACCAACTCCTGCCAACTTAATCTACCTCTGGTATAATTTAAGACAGAATTTAACCTTACTCGATTTTATTTAACCTGTACTTATTGTACACTGGGAAAAATATTTTCTGTTTAAACAAAACTAAACACAGTTTAATTTAATATAGACAATGACAACTCTTGATATTTCTGATGTTTTATTTTGTATCTGATTGGCCGGATTACCTAGCGTCTGATCTTGCTCTAAAATGTTTGCGAAGGAAACAAGTGTTGTTGTTTTTTTACAAACGTGTTCATACGAAAAGGATAACGTCTTCCCAAAATTATTTTATTACACTTCAGGTTGTTATTACAATTCAGGTTGACCACCAATTGTAATAATGTTTTCGCATCATAACCAGTTTTGTAATAAAGATTTCTAAGTCGTTGTACTATCATCTAGAATATCTGATGTATTACTTCATACATGTACACATGCGCGCACACGCATGCGCCCCTCCCATACAAACTACACGCATACACATACTATCAACATACTAGCACGTGCGCACATTCATACTCACATAGACACACAAATACAGACACAAAATTATTTTATTACACTTCAGGTTGTTATTACAATTCAGGTTGACCACCAATTGTAATAATGTTTTCGCATCATAACCAGTTTTGTAATAAAAATTTCTAAGTCGTTGTACTATCATCTAAAATATCTTATGTATTACTTCATACATGTACACATACGCGCACACGCATGCGCCCCTCCCATACAAACTACACGCATACACATACTATCAACATACTAGCACGTGCACACATTCATACTCACATAGACAGACAAATACAGACTAAATATAATTTTATTACACTTCAGGTTGCTATTACAATTCAGGTTGACCACCAATTGTAATAATGTTTTCGCATCATAACCAGTTTTGTAATAAAAAATTCTAAGTCGTTGTACTATCATCTAAATTATCTTATGTATTACTTCATACATGTACACATGCGCGCACACGCATGCGCCCCTCCCATACAAACTACACGCATACACATACTATCAACATACTAGCACGTGCACACATTCATATTCACATAGACACACAAATACAGACACAAAATTATTTTATTACACTTTAGGTTGTTATTTCAATCCAGGTTGACCACCAATTGTAATAATGTTTTCGCATCATAACCAGTTTTGTAATAAAAATTTCTAAGTCGTTGTACTATCTTCTAGAATATCTGATGTATTACTTCATACATGTACACATGTGCGCACACGCATGCGCCTCTCCCATACAAACTACACGCATACACATACCATCAACATACTAGCACGTGCGCACATTCATATTCACATAGACACACAAATACAGACACAAAATTATTTTATTACACTTCAGGTTGTTATTACAATTCAGGTTGACCACCAATTGTAATAACGTTTTCGCATCATAACCAGTTTTGTAATAAAAATTTCTAAGTCGTTGTACTATCTTCTAGAATATCTTATGTATTACTTCATACATGTACACATGCGCGCACACGCATGCGCCCCTCCCATACATACTACACGCATACACATACTATCAACATACTAGCACGTGCGCACATTCATACTCACATAGACACACAAATACAGACACAAAATTATTTTATTACACTTCAGGTTGTTATTACAATTCAGGTTGACCACCAATTGTAATAACGTTTTCGCATCATAACCAGTTTCGTAATAAAAATTTCTAAGTCGTTGTACTATCATCTAGAATATCTGATGTATTACTTCATACATGTACACATGCGCGCACACGCATGCGCCCCTCCCATACAAACTACACGCATACACATACTATCAACATACTAGCACGTGCGCACATTCATATTCACATAGACACACAAATACAGACACAACATTATTTTATTACACTTCAGGTTGTTATTACAATTCAGGTTGACCACCAATTGTAATAATGTTTTCGCATCATAACCAGTTTTGTAATAAAAATTTCTAAGTCGTTGTACTATCATCTAGAATATCTTATGTATTACTTCATACATGTACACATGCGCGCACACGCATGCGCCCCTCCCATACATACTACACGCATACACATACTATCAACATACTAGCACGTGCGCACATTCATACTCACATAGACACACAAATACAGACACAAAATTATTTTATTACACTTCAGGTTGTTATTACAATTCAGGTTGACCACCAATTGTAATAACGTTTTCGCATCATAACCAGTTTCGTAATAAAAATTTCTAAGTCGTTGTACTATCATCTAGAATATCTGATGTATTACTTCATACATGTACACATGCGCGCACACGCATGCGCCCCTCCCATACAAACTACACGCATACACATACTATCAACATACTAGCACGTGCGCACATTCATATTCACATAGACACACACATACAGACACAAAATTATTTTATTACACTTCAGGTTGTTATTACAATTCAGGTTGACCACCAATTGTAATAATGTTTTCGCATCATAACCAGTTTTGTAATAAAAATGTCTAAGTCGTTGTACTATCATCTAGAATATCTTATGTATTACTTCATACATGTACACATGCGCGCACACGCATGCGCCCCTCCCATACAAACTACACGCATACACATACTATCAACATACTAGCACGTGCGCACATTCATACTCACATAGACACACAAATACAGACTTAATATAATTTTATTACACTTCAGGTTGTTATTACAATTCAGGTTGACCACCAATTGTAATAATGTTTTCGCATCATAACCAGTTTTGTAATAAAAATTTCTAAGTCGTTGTACTATCATCTAAAATAGCTGATGTATTACTTCATACATGTACACATGCGCGCACACGCATGAGCCCCTCCCATACAAACTACACGCATACACATACTATCAACATACTAGCACGTGCGCACATTCATATTCACATAGACACACAAATACAGACACAAAATTATTTTATTACACTTCAGGTTGTTATTTCAATTCAGGTTGACCACCAATTGTAATAATGTTTTCGCATCATAACCAGTTTTGTAATAAAAATTTCTAAGTCGTTGTACTATCTTCTAGAATATCTGATGTATTACTTCATACATGTACACATGCGCGCACACGCATGCGCCTCTCCCATACAAACTACACGCATACACATACTATCAACATACTAGCACGTGCGCACATTCATATTCACATAGACACACAAATACAGACACAAACTTATTTTATTACACTTCAGGTTGTTATTACAATTCAGGTTGACCACCAATTGTAATAATGTTTTTGCATCATAACCAGTTTTGTAATAAAAATTTCTAAGTCGTTGTACTATCATCTAGAATATCTGATGTATTACTTCATACATGTACACATGCGAGCACACGCATGCGCCCCTCCCATACAAACTACACGCATACACATACTATCAACATACTAGCACGTGCACACATTCATACTCACATAGACACACAAATACAGACACAAAATTATTTTATTACACTTCAGGTAGTTATTACAATTCAGGTTGACCACCAATTGTAATAATGTTTTCGCATCATAACCAGTTTTGTAATAAAAATTTCTAAGTCGTTGTACTATCATCTAGAATATCTGATGTATTACTTCATACATGTACACATGCGCGCATACGCATGCGCCCCTCCCATACAAACTACACGCATACACATACTATCAACATACTAGCACGTGCGCACATTCATATTCACATAGACACACAAATACAGACACAAAATTATTTTATTACACTTCAGGTTGTTATTACAATTCAGGTTGACCACCAATTGTAATAATGTTTTCGCATCATAACCAGTTTTGTAATAAAAATTTCTAAGTCGTTGTACTATCATCTAGAATATCTTATGTATTACTTCATACATGTACACATGCGCGCACACGCATGCGCCCCTCCCATACAAACTACACGCATACACATACTATCAACATACTAGCACGTGCGCACATTCATACTCACATAGACACACAAATACAGACTAAATATAATTTTATTACACTTCAGGTTGTTATTACAATTCAGGTTGACCACCAATTGTAATAACGTTTTCGCATCATAACCAGTTTTGTAATAAATTTTATTACAATTCCGGTTGTTATTACAATTCAGGTTGCAACAACGCACTATGTTAATTTAACCCAAGCATTTTGTACATAGGGGGTCACATTTTCTGAAGAATACTGACCCCCGGTCAGTATTTTTTAAAAAATAGCGACACCCGGTCATATTGCTTTGACACAAATTCATGATATGTTGAACAACTCCCTGAAACTCTAATCTATCTCCAGTATAATTTAAGGAAAGGGTTTAACATTACTCGAAAACTATTTAACCTTGGTTATAATTCTTACAGATGTAGTGACCCCCTGTCATAGATTATTTTAGCCACGTTTATTATATAATGACCAATGCGCCCAATGCTAATTGAACTCAAGTATGTTGTAGAAAGGATGGGTGTAATTTTTGTCTGAAGAATATCGAACCCCGGTCAGTATTTTTTAAACAATAATGATCCCCGGTAATAATGCTTTGGCCCACCTTCGTGATATTTTGAACAACACCAGCAACTTTAATTTGCCTCAAGTATACTTTAAAGAAAGGGTTTCACGTATTTCGAAAAAAATATTTAACCTTGGTCATAATTGTTACAGATGTGTGACCCCTAGTAATATCATTTTGAGCCCCGTTTAATATATCATGACTAATGCGCACAATGGACGCCAGGTAATACGACTTGTAATCATTGTTCGTACAGACTAGCACACACACGCACGCGCGCGCATGTACACACACACACATGCACGTAACAATCACTTATAGTAAATAAACACCCTTCCGCACGCACCCACACACCCCTACACAACATCGGAATACAATTTAATTTATAGAGAATTGTGTCAATTATTGTCGAAGAGATGCTGTTGATTTCCTTATATAAAAGGTCAAGCACGTGTGACATATACCATAGCAATATAGTGTGTACATTTGTAACAGGCCATTGTCCTCTGCAGATAATAAACATTAGATTAGTTGTTCATAATGTTTTTACTTTTGTTTTAAACGAGCTTTGTAGAAAACCACACAGCAAAGATTTGCTGCGTGTTTATTTTTGTCTGAAAGGACGAGTTTAATAGATCCAATAAATCACGAACACGAATCTTATATTCTATTCATAACATAACCTAGAGAAGATAGTTTTCCTTGTGTGTTCGTCACCTATTTGTGGCTGCCTAGTAAGTCAAATGTATGACATCGAAAGTATCAGCACCTGTTGAGTTTCAAAACAGTTTGCCAATCAGACTGAGATTAATCGTCAACTTTTATCCTTTTATATTCAATTGAACTTAATTTGCGTTTGTGTTCGTTTATATTGGGAATTATTACTCAAGGGTATAAAATAAAATACACAAGTAGTAGTATTTGCCTTTATAAAAAGAACAGTTTACTTACTGTAAAGATTTAAAAACATGATTTGACAAGTAAGGTCGGTCGCTGTTAGAAGTATAGAACCATTTATTAGATCGCACAGAAAAGGTTGTTATACTCAAAATGCATTGTAAATGTCCCCTTAAAATAAGTTATATTACCACTACTTCTACTAATACAACTACTACTTCACACCCACTGTCACTCATCTGCTAGTGTCAACATTTTTCAAAATATTGACAGTTTCTAAATAATAAAGCGTTTTCGTTAAATTTCGTTTACCCCTCCCCCCCCCCCCCCCCACACACACACACACACACGCGCGCTACCACACCCACACACCCACACATACCCACCCAACCCGATGATGCAGCAACAAAAAAAAACTGCAGCCGCAACAATATTAGGTATTCAAGTATTTACAATGGTTACTAATTTGTTAGTAATAATTGGGGCGGGGGTCAATATTTTATAGATATATCGCGGAGGGGGTCACTATTTTTCAGAGGGGAGTCGATATTTTTCAGAAAGGGGGTCGCTTTTTCTGAAGAATAGTGACCGGGGGGTCAGTATTCTATGGGGGTCACTTTACTTCGTTACACCGGCTCCTACGGGACTCTTTTGATCTGGGTCTACTCTGTTTGCAAGGCGTCAAAAGGCTTCTAAAACAGGTAAAGGGTTAACGTTTTACTTACGGTATATTTTAATCTTTCACTGCCAAATTTGTCGTCTGCTACAATTTTCTCTTTTTTTTTTCTTTTTTTTTTCATCATTTTTCTTTTAAGACATATCGCAATAACAAATAGTTTGGATCCTGATGATTCGGCCTCTCATCTGGACCCAAATTGTTTGGTATTGGCAGTGAAAGAGTTAAGATGTCACTGACCCCTGACCTAGTTATAGCTGACACTGTATGTTTTTTGTTTCAAAATGAATCGGTGGCCTAGTGTTATATGAAATATAGGTGACACATTCATATTCTTTTCTATTAGATCAGTGCACGGTTAAACAATGTCACAGCCAATGGCGAATTTGGGATTACGTTTTCAAACAGTTTGGATCCAGATGAGACACCTAGTAATTCGGCATCTCACAAAGATCCAAACTGGTTGTTACGCTTACCGTGATAACGTTGAAGGAAATTGAGAGAAACGAAAATTATAGCAGACGAAAATATTTGCAGACGACAATATTATTAAATTTTGGCCGCGAAAGAGGTAAACTACGAGTCACCGACAGTGGATAATTACCTATTACCTATGCAACCATTTTTGATCTAGATCATGCGCCGAGTAACTCGGCGTCTCATCAGGAAAAACTGTTTGATGTTGTGATTATGATATTTGAGACAACAAAGGCAAGATAACTTGGAAATAAAACTTGCAGCAGACGACAATACTTGACAGCGAGGGAGTTAAAATAAATGTGCATAGATATTGTTTTATTCCTGTATTTCTTTGTCATTCCATAACTACATGTAAAGATCGGGGAATATTTTTATGGACAAATGTAGGGAAAGTGTTAAAGCTTACATGGCAAGGCACAGATCGTTTATCAAAGTCTACACCTCTCAGCCTTTTGGTCACGTGTTCCTCAAAAGCGTGATCATCTCACCAGATCCAAAACACGAGTAGACATATTTTTTTCACAACGGGGCTAGGGCTATGTCTGTGCCGAATTGAGGAGTTAAAATAGACCATAGTTATCGTCTTCCAGTCAGATTCCTTTAAGAGCCGTCTGATCAGGGTCTCCTCTGTTTGATCATGGAATAATACAGGTCCATCTAGAGTCAAACATCCTCTATTCATATACGATTATAAATAATAAATGATCTAATTAATATTCATGATGTGTCATTATCTCTTACATGGATATTCACGGAGGAAATGGTACTTAGTACAATAAACTCTCTAAAGCGACCAGTGTATTTCATGTTGAAATTAAGACATATGTATAGGATCTTACATAAATCTCGTGTCATATTACAGTGAAACCTCTCTATAACGGCCACTAACTTGTATTAATTAGTTGGTATTTTGGGCAGGTGGTTGCTTAAATCAAGGTGAAAGTAAAACAGAACGCTCCTAGAGCGTTCTGTTTTACTTTCATTTTGCTTTAAGCATCCACCTGCCTTTAACACAAAATACTTGATGTTTATTGATACTGTAAAATCAGATCTGTATTATTGCACATTTCTTAAGGAAACAAAACAGACCTAGATCAAACGGCTCCTAACGGAACGTCAGTTTCAATATGGTACCAGTTCCAATCTCGTAGATAGGAGCCGCTGCGTCAGTTCCTATATCTCGTACATAGGAGCGTCAGTCCCAATCTCGTACATAGACACGTCAGTTCCAATCTCGTACATAGACGCGTCAGTTCCAATCTCGTACATAGACGCGTCAATTCCAATCTCGTACACAGACGCGTCAGTTCCGATCACGTACATAGGAGCGTCAGTTCCAATCTCGTACATAGACGCGTCAGTTCCAATCTAATACATAGACGCGTCAGTTCCAGTCTAGTACATAGGAGCGTCAGTTCCAATCTCGTATACAGGAGCGTCAGTTCCAATGTCATACAAAGGAGCCTCAGTTCTAATCTCGTACATAGGAGCGTCAGTTCTAATTTAGAAGATAGGAGCGTCAGTTCTAATCTACTACGTAGGAGAGTTAGTTCCTATCTAGTACACAGGAGCGTCAGTTCCAATCTCGTACATAGACGCGTCAGTTCCAATCTAGTACATAGACGCGTCAGTTCCAATCTCGTACATAGGAGCGTCAGTTCTAATTCCGTAGCCTACATAGGGGCGTCAGTTCCAGTCTCATACATAGGAGCGTCAGTTCCAATCTCGTACATAGGAGCGCCAGTTCTAATTCCGTACATAGGAGCGTCAGTTCCAATCGCGTACATAGGAGCGTCAATTTTTATTCCGTACATAGGAGCGTCAGTTCCAATTCCATACATAGTTCTGTATATAGTCATTTCTGTACAATCTCTAACCCTTTGAATGCTGAACGTGGAATGGCCTATCAATGTCTAAAAATAGAGTCAATTCTGTATTAAATGATGCACCCCATCCTCTACCCGACAAGAGAGCTCTTCAAAGAGCCTTCTGATCCTGTTCTACACTGTTTGCAAATTCCAGGACCCCATATCCCGCATATATACAGGGCTAAATACGCAACAGAGCAAAGGGGACACGCATGCCTTTTGTTCGAAGGTGGAATAACGGAACACAAACAAGTCAGAGTTTCACATGCGATAATGCGACGTTTATTCAAAATGTCAGGGGAAAATCTAAAAGATACCTAAACCATTTCAATGCTGATTTTTAAAAGTGGAATAGTCTATCAGTGTTTAAAGGTAGAGTTCATTCAGTATGAAAGAGGGTTTGTTAGAGGATTTTGAGTGATAAGCAATGCAGACCTTGGTCAAAGAGCTCCTCTAGAAATCCTCTGGTCTGATATACAAATGACAAGCGACTCGTATTCCGCATTCAGATGGTTAACCCATTACGTCATAGGCTATTTTTAGATACAACCTCCTGGAATAAATCTACCGAAAAGGAGCATTAACTAGAGAAAAGGAAAATTTTAGAATTTTGTAGTTTGAAACCATTGTGATAAATAAAGCATTTGCTCCTATAGGAGCAAATGCTCTATTTATCACGATGGTTTCACAAAGTGACTTTTACAGGGTCGTCAAAAGTCGTCAATATGAGGGAAAGGGTTAAGCCACTTTTACCGTAGGCCTATCTTGGAAATGTCAGAATCAGCTCAAACAACTTCACGGCCCTCTCTATGGCCTCTCAGACTTTTCCCGAGTTGTACGTTGAATATGCAGCTATTCGGCCTTTGGATGACAAATACATGTTCTGAGTAACAGCGGAGCTATTTTGTCACGAGTGCCGCACTTCCGGAATGCCCTTATATGCGAAAATAATATTTTTCAGTGACACTATTTCGTTACTTCAGATACATAACTAGTACAGTAGCTCCTCTCTATGGTGATCATTTAACTCATTCTCTCCTACTTACGCCTTTTGCGCCTCTCTAAAACTCATTCATTGAAACTGTTGTGATAAATAGAGCATTTGCTCCATAGGAGCAAATGCTCTATTTATCACAATGGTTTCAAAACTACACACTTTTAACATTTTCCTTTTCTATAGTTAATTCTCCTTTTCTGTAGATTAATTTAAAGAGGTTGGGTCTAAAAATAGTCTAGGAGAGAATGAGTTAATGAATTCATTTAAGTGTGTTGAACCATTTACTCCGTATAGACCGAATTTTGTTGACTTTGTATTAAGCTACCACCTGCATCTAGCACCCAGAATTATACCTCTTTTAGGTGTTCGTATTAGCGGGGTTTTACTGTATATTGATTAGATTCATTTTTATAATGGCATATAAACACATGATAGTTTATTTTAGCCATGCCAGAAACTGTAGAATCAGATCTATACTTTATCATAAGCAAACAGAGCAGACCCTGGTCAGACTGCTCCTCTGGGAGTCGTCTGATCTAGGTCTACTCTGTTTTCAAAGGCGTATTTATGGAGTAAAGGATTAAAAAATTCAAAAGTAACATGTTTTAAAGTTCAGGTAAACGAAACAATTTAATATTTTTTACAAAACCCTTCTGAAGCGACCACTTTTACAATAAATACATGTGTCTCTAGTAGCAGGTGGCTGCTTAATGCCCGGACGAAATCCAATGTGGGTTCTGCATTACTTTCATCCTGCAATAAGCTTCCACCTGTCTTCATGATCCAGCATTAGATCCCTTTCTGGTTGTCGCTTTAATTTAATATTGAAATTAGCAAAACCCAGCAGGAGTTTTCAATCGACTGTGTTGTTTACGTGCTACAGGTCAACGAGACCTGCCTTATTCGATTACATCTACGCTACGTATTTGTGCAACAGAGCACGTGCTGCTATTGGCTTGATAATATAATAGGGTGCATGCATATACAGTAAAATTAAACAGTATATTTATTCTAGGTTCTTATGACAGGGTGTAGCTTTATGCAAGACAAACATTATACAGAAAGTTTTCTGCATAACCTGTGTCCTACATTAAATCTTTGAATAAAGAATATGCATACACTGCCATTAGCAAACAGTGTAGACCCAGATCAGAGTGATAACAGAGGAGCCCTCTGATCAGGATCTGCACTGTTTATCGTCATCAACTCTCTAGCAAATTTAAAGCTCTCATACTGAGTAGAATATAATTATAGTTCAACACTGTAAACCACAAACATTTCGATATAACACGCATGTGTCCCTAACCATGTGTTGTAATGACACAAGGACTATAACTCTTATCTGCGTGCATACCATCTAAACCATATTCAGGCGGACAAGTTCAAAATTATGACCCTCATCATGATTAAGTATTCGGACATCCCCATCAACCCCTCTCCAGCGGTTTGTAAAGCTGAATAAGTCAATTTGGCGCAATTTTGATAATTTTAAATTAGACTGAAATTGTAGCAAATAGCTTCAGGGGTAGTTTAATCTAGGTCTGCACTATTTGTCTATAAGTTTGTCCGAATTATTGAGGAAATTAGGGGTATAGGAACTAAGACACAATATAAACCCTTTCCCTCATAAACGCGCCTTTTCACGGCTTTGCAAACAGAGTGGACCCAGATCAGAAAGGTTCCTGTAGTATCCTTATTCTCTTACCAGAATACCCTCATTCCTGTAGGACTCGTATTAACCCTTAACCCAGTCCCTCATATTGACGTTTTTTGACACCTCTGTAAAAGTCGTTTTTTAAACATTTTGGATGAATAGAGAATTTGCTCAATAGCAATAGAGCATGTGCTCCATTACCAAAATGGTCTCTAAACTATCCATTTCTAATTTCCCATTTTTCTAGTAAATTTTCCTTTTCGGTAGATTTACTTAACCATTTACTTCATGAATATTCATGTCAGAAATAATGACATAATGAATATTAATTAGATTCATGCTTTTAAAAAATGGCACAAGAACACAGGAATATCTGGTCATGGCAGAAACTGGTGAATCAGGCTTATTTGATTTCAAGCAAACAGAGGAGAGCCTCATTAGATGGCTCCTGTAAGAGCTGTCTGGTCTGGGTCTACTCTGTTTGTAAAAATGTAAAAGGCGTATTTATGGACTATATAGTTAACCTAATAGAGAAGAAGCAATTGCAAACAGGGTAGATCCAGATCAGACGGCTACTGTAGGAATAGTCTGATCAGGATTTGCCGTTTGCTTTAAGTATGGAATAATAAAGCTCCGATTCTAGTTCCTATGATGGCCAAACATTCACTTGTCCATGGTGCCATTATATAAAATGTCAACAAATATATATTCATGATGTCATTATATCTTACATGAATATTCCTTGTGTGGGGTTAACGAAGATAAAAAGGAAAGAAGAACCTGTTACAACAAGTTGGACTTAAACCAATGTCCTAATTATTTCAAGTATCAATGTACCCAATATCCTATCTCCGTAGCTTTATAGAGCTAAATATGGTTATTGGCACCAGAAAACTCTAAATAATTTTTGGACTGACAAAGTAGCTAATAGTGCAGATCCTGATCAAACTGATCCTTCAGGAGCAGACTGATCTGGATCTACACTATTTACTTGAGCGTGTCTGTCCGAATTCATAGGGTAGTTAGGATACACAATATTACAAATGCATGTGCGACCTCGACTAAGCTAGATCCATGTATAGACGGTTACCGGTTAACCCTTTGAAGGCGGGAAATGAGTGACTGTCATTTGCAAACAGTGTAGATCCAGACCTGAGGGTTCTCATAGGAGCCCTCTAAGCAGGATATGAGCCGTTTGTCATTAAAAAATGCTGTCGCAAATTATACCCCTTCATACTGAATGAATTCTACCTTCAAACAGTGATGGATTATTCCATTTTAAAAATTCAGTAGTGAAAGGGTTAATTGTCCAACATTGTCACGTAATCACAAAATGCAAATCTTTAGTCTGTCGATATCAAGCAGTTTCACCATTCGTTTGTATAACACTAATTGTGTGCTAATCAAGAATACAGGATCTGTACAGACAGTGTAGACCCAGACCAAAGGGCTCCTGAGGGAGCCCTGTGATCAGGATCTGTATTGTTTGTAAAATATACTATTTTCTTCTTCAGTGATAAAGCTTAATGCAAGTGTTTGTTTAATTAATATTCAGAAATGGACAAGTTTTAATTATTCAGCTGAATAAAAGTTAAACCTTCTCTTGCTGAATTTTAAAATACAGTTCTCCTTCTTTACCCATGCCTTGTTGTATAATTACATATATCTTCACTGTGTACAAGTATTACGCTGTGCAATCACTGCTGTGGAATGCACTGGTTGCGCAATCAACTTGTAAATAGTGCAGACCCTGATGAGACAGCTCCTGCTGGAGATTCTCATCTGGGTCTTCACTATTTACAGGTAGGTATATTGACGTGAATAACAAGCGAAGCGTTAAAACAAAACACTTTACAATGACGGTACTGGAAACTAGTGTAGTGTAACATTAGATGCCTCTGATTAGAATTTACACTACACTACAGTTTTTACCATTTTTGTTATTTTAATCTTTTAAAATATTTTAAGGCTTATCCTTTTTCCCCTCGGTGAAAAAAACAATTTGGATTTGGTACAATTTACTTGCGATTCGTTCAAATTTTTGAGACACTATTGAACGGGTGTCAAACAGCTTGGATCCTGACGAGATGTCCAGTTACTCGGTGTCTGTTTGTCAAATCAAGAATCAACAACCCTTTTTACAAAACAAACGCGTTTCACGCATTTGGAAACAGAGTATACCCAGATCAGTCGGCTCCTATAGGAGCCGTCTGGTCAGGGTCTGCTCTGCTTGCTTTTGTCATGATAAAGATCTGGTTCTGCAGTTTTTGTCAAAGAAAAACTGTCAATGAAAAGTTTACATTATAAAAAATCAACTTATAAATGTTCACGATGTCATTTCTTACATGAATATTGAACAGGGAAAGGGATACTGGGATAAGGATCCACCATTCATCTCATATAAACGCTTATTTCACAAGAGCCGTCTGATCTGAGTCTGCTCTGATTGCTCAAGACACGATCACATGACACCGTCACAATGAATTATGAACCTCGACAGAAAGTAAAATGTATGAACACTTGATATACGTCTATATATCTAGTGTTCATACATTTTTCTTTTCTGTCGAGGTTCATAATTCATTGTGACGGTGCCCTGTGGACACGATTAGGTCCGATTCTATAATTTTAGTCAGTTATATTTTACACTATAAAAGTTCAGCTAATAAATATCCATGATGTCATTATTTCTTACATGAATAGTGAACATGTAAAGGCCAAAGGGTTAACCCTTCGCTTGCTATTCACGTCAATATACCTACCTGTAAATAGTGAAGACCCATATGAGACAGCTCCTACAGGAGCTGTCTCATCAGGGTCTGCACTATTTACAAGTTGATTGTGCAACCAGTGCACTCCACAGCAGTGATTGCACAGCGAAATACTTGTACACAGTGAAGATATATATAATTATACAACAGGGCATGGGTAAAGAAGGGGAAATGTATTTTAAAATTCAGCAAGCGAAGGGTTAAGAAAACTGCATACACACAGACTATTTCACTTTGATGCTACTATTGTGTCCATATGTCACGGATGCTCCCACTTACATGACTGAGTAGCTATTGTTTGGCCTATAACAAGAGTTATATTCTTGTGTTACCGAGTGCTTATCATAGCCCGAGGTTTCGCAAAGTAATCAACCGTTCTACAAATTATGATTTTATTTCAAATATCGTACTTTTGGAATTATACGACATATGTAAAAGTGTGACAGACGGATGAATTGATGGACTTGGGTAGACCTAGACAACCCTGTCAGCTAGCCGCTACCCGACTCGCATACAATTTGCAAATACCTCGAGTCCAGATGAGACACAGAGTTACTCCGGGTCTGGTCAGTATCCAAACTGTTGAACACTCTGTCAATAGTTTCACTTAACGCTTGATCTAATCAGAAATAGAAGTAGTCAAATTGCACCAGATACTCTTTACTCCATGAATATTCATTTGTGATGTCATATTTTTCTTCTTACATGCATATTCATAGAGTGAAGAGTAACAGGGGTGCCACAAATTAGAGGAAACAAAATTCCCCGACATAATTTTAAATTTCCCTGATGTTACCCTGCGACATTTGGTCTTTCTGTCATAAATTATGTTATATTTTTGAGGAACTTTAAAACATATAGTCTTGGTTCTCATATTTTTTCAAAATTTCCTGACAGTTCCCCGACATTTGCCCATATTTTTCAAAATTCCCATACATTTCACAAAATTCCCTGTTTTTTTTTAAATCAAGAGTTATGGTACTTATGTAGAGACCTTCCCCTTAATGAGATCTACTAACCTGTGAAGTTTCATGTTGATACCTCTCTTACTTTTCGAGCAATGGACTACATTAAAGTTTTTGCACGACGACGACGACAACAACGACGCCTACGACCCAGTGATCACAATAGCTCGACTTTTCTTCGAAACAGACGAGCTAAAAATGGGCACAATTCTGGGTGGCAGAGGCAGTTTAATGCAGAACGAAAGTTATGCAGAAAGCTCCTATAGGAACGTTTGTCCTTCATTAAGCAACCACATGCTTAAAACAACGCCAGTGGCTGTTTATTAATTGATCACATTAGCAGGGTGTTACTGTAGTTTGGATACCGATACCGGTGAGACTCTGAGTAACTCAGCGGCTTATCTGAAGTCAATGTACTTGCAAAAGCAGGCATCTGTGAATGCAGGTATTTTTGGCCATGGTAGAAATATATATATTTTATTACAAGCAAACAGAGCAGACCCTGATCCTACATGATCCATCTGATCTTGGTCCTCTCTGTTGGCAAAGGCACAGAAAATAGTATTTATGGAGTAAAGGGTAAATGCTCCAATGCAAGACAAAGATATAGTCTAGCCACAAACAAGTAGTTGGATGGATGGAGGCACACACATACAAGGGCAGACGGACAGACACAGTGCCATATTAATATGCATCCCTTCAGGCATAATATCAGAAAAGGAATACAATTATATAAAGCAGAGATGTAAGATTTATGGTTCTTGTATATCACACACTGTCTACTCATAACCAATTTGTGTATGCCAAGTTGTATTGAATTCTGTTCATGTAAAAATGAAGTTATGGCAATTGTTTATGTCATTAAAGAGTCAGAAAATGAAGATACATGTAGTCCAACAAGAGTGTTCGGAGGAACACATGTGTCACCTTCTCGCAGCTGACACAAAAAATGTTAATATGGTGGAGTTTGCAAATCAGAACAAAGGGGAATAACTCAAAAAGTATTGCGTGCAGAGTGATGAACCTTAGTTACATCAATTGTCCACAATGAGAGGAAGACACTTGTGAAATTTGAAAGCTCTGTAATGATTAATGACGGCCAAAAAAAGGTGTGACGGCCAGACAGTCAGACAAATGGACAGACAGATGACAGAAAAGTGGTCCCTAAGTGACACACTGCCTTTCTGCAGTCGAAACAAAAACCAGTGAGCTAGAGTTTTTGTACTTTTATGCATCAAACCATTTACTCATGATTATCATGTGAGTGAAATTACAGGTATACTGAATTATATACATACTCAACCACCATTGTCATGACTACGTGGAGCTGACTGCTGGGGCAACAAAACTAATAAATCCAAGTATTTCCTATTTTTAATATTCAAAAACAGTTTTCAATAACAAATTTGACTAACCTTTCAATACAATCAATCAAGTTCTACAGATAAATAACCCATATACATTTAGGTACTTTCATATGAATAAGATACAAGTTTTTACTCTTTACTCCAACAAGAGGGCCAGAATGGCCCTGAAGCGCTCACCAGACAATCAGAGGAGAAGATTTTTAAAGTTTTAACTATCTGTTTCTATAGAAAACTAGCCTGCCCTGGGGCTGGGCTAATTTTGACCAAAGAGGCATAATTTATATAACTTTTGTAGAGGACCTGAACATGATGCTATGTGCAAAGTATGAAAGCTGAGAACCTCTCAGTTTCAAAGAAGAAGATATTCAAAGATTTCAATATTTGTTTCTATTGAAAACTGCCCACCCCTGGGGCTGGTCCAATTTTGACCCCGGGGCCATTATTTAAATAAGTTTTGAAGAGAACCTGAACATGTTGCTCTGTGCCACATATCAAAGCTGAGAGCCTTCCAGTTTCAGAGAAGAAGATTTTCAAAGATTTCACTATTTATTTCTATTGAAAACTGCCCACCCCTGGGGCGGGGCCAATTCTGACCCCGGGGTCATATTTTATATAACTTTTGTAGAGGACCTGAACATGATGCTATGTGCCAAATATGAAAGCTGAGAGCCTTCCAGTTTCAGACAAGAAGATTTTCAAAGATTTCACTATTTGATTCTATTAAAAACTGCCCACCCCTGGGGCGGGGCCAATTTTGACCCCAGGGCCATAATTTATATAACTTTTGTAGAGGACCTGAACATAATGCTCTATGCCAAATATGAAAGCTGAGTGCCTTCCAGTTTCAGAGAAGAAGATTTTCAAAGACTTCACTATTTGTTTCTATTGAAAACTGCCCACCCATGGGGCGGGGCCAATTTTGACCCCAGGTCCATAATTTATATAACATTTTATAGAGGACCTGAACATGATGCTCTGTGCCAAATATGAAAGCTGAGAGCCTTCCAGTTTCAGAGAAGAAGATTTTCAAAGATTTCACTATTTGTTTCTATTGAAAACTGCCTACCCCTGGGGCGGGGCCAATTCTGACCCTGGGGCCATAATTTATATAACTTTTGTAGAGGACCTGAACATGATGCTCTGTGCCAAATATGAAAGCTCAGAGCCTTCCAGTTTCAGAGGAGAAGATTTTCAAAGATTTCACTATTTGTTTCTATTGAAAACTGCCCACCCCTGGGGCGGGGCCAATTTTGACCCCGGGGTCATAATTTATATAACTTTTGTAGAGGACCTGAACATGATGCTATGTGCCAAATATGAAAGCTGAGAACCTTCCAGTTTCAGAGAAGAAGATTTTCAAGGATTTCACTATTTGTTTCTATTGAAAACTGCCCACCTCTGGGGCGGGGCCAATTTTGACCCCAGGGCCATAATTTATACAAATTTTGTAGAGGACCTGAACATGATGCTATGTGCCAAATATGAAAGCTGAGAGCCTTCCAGTTTCAGAGAAGAAGATTTTCAAAGATTTCACTATTTGTTTCTATTGAAAACTGCCCACCCCTAGGGCGGGGCCAATTTTGACCCCAAGGCCATAGTTTATATAACTTTTGTAAAGGACCTGAACATGATGCTATATGCCAAATATGAAAGCTGAGAACCTTCTGGTTTCAGAGGAGAAGATTTTCAAAGTTTTACAATATGTTTCTATTGAAAACAAGGCACCCCTTGGGCAGGGCCAATTTTGACCCCAGGGCCATAATTTATATAACTTTTGTAGAGGACTTTAAGATGATACTATGTGCCAAAGATGAAAGCTGAGAACCCTGTAGATTCAGAGGAGAAGATTTTTAAAGTTCAAATTGTTGACGACTGACGACGCACGACTGACGACGCACGCCGACGGACATCAGGCAATCACAAAAGCTCACCCTGAGCACTTTGTGCTCTGGTGAGCTAAAAATCAGAAACAGCAGGATTAGATCTAAATATTTCCTAACAGAGCTTGCAGACATGTTGAAAGGCATATGTATGGAGTAAAGGGTTAATCAGTCCTGTTTTCAACAATTAATGGAGACAGAATAAAACATGTATAAACTTTGTACCCAAAAATTAAATATTGCTTGAAATTCAAGTCTTGATTCCAATAATTCTGGAATCCTCACTTCTTGTAAATGTATGAAGTTGTCACATGTTAAAGACATGGAGGATAATAATGTTAAAGACATGGAGGATAATAAAGGCCTAACTAAATGCGACCACCTAAAAGAGGTATGATTCTGGATGCTAGGTACAGGTGGTACCTTAATGCAGGAGAAAAGTAATGCAGAAAGCTCCTAGAGGAGCTTTCTGCACTACTTTTGTCCTGCATTAATCAACCACCTGCTTATAAAGACACCCATGTTTATTCACTAAATGGTCACATTAGAGGGGTTCTACTGTACTTGAGCTCTGATGATCTACATTGTTTGGCCTTTCAGATATATTTCTGTGAAGTACTGAATTCATACATAGTAAAACCTGTCTTAAATAACCCTTTCCCCGTTCTATATTTATTACAGATTTCAATACCTACTGTATACACATGAACACAATAGCTATAATGAAATATAAAAGGTGGAACATTGTAGCAATTTTAGAAACTAAAGAAACAGATCTATAAAAGTTTACTAGCCAAAAGAATAGACCCTGATCAGATGGCTCCTAGAGGAGCCATCTGATCTAAGTCTACTCTGTTTGCAAATGTGTGAAAATGCATTTATATGAGGGAAAGGGTAAAGCGACCATCAAAAGGAGGTCTGATTTTGGCTTTAGTGGAGCAGTCTGATTAACAGAGCAGGCAGTGATCAGACAGCTCTAGTGGAGCAGTCTGATTAACAGAGCAGGCAGTGATCAGACAGCTCTAGTGGAGCAGTCTGATTAACAGAGCAGGCAGTGATCAGACAGCTCTAGTGGAGCAGTCTGATCAACAGAGCAGGCAGTGATCAGACAGCTCTAGTGGAGCAGTCTGTTAACAGAGCAGGCAGTGATCAGACAGCTTTAGTGGAGCAGTCTGATTAACAGAGCAGGCAGTAATGTGACTGCCCTTACTGGAGCAGTCTGATTTGTATGAAGGAAAGGGTTAAGCAACCAACTGCTTTTTAAGATTCCAGTATTCAATCAATATATGGTTGCTTAACCCTTTCCTCAATAAATAAGCCATTCTACACCTCTGTAAAAATCACCTATTGAAACCATTGTGATAAATAGAGCATTTGCTCCTATATGAGCAAATGCTCTATTTATCACAATGGTTTCAAACTACAAAATTCTTGAAATTTTAATTTTCTCTAATTAATGCTCCTTTTCTGTACATTTAATTAAAGAGGTTGTGTCTAAAAATAGCCTATGAGGAAATGGGTTAATAAACTGGTAAATGGACATAAATGTACATAGTGACAAAAATACTCATATAATCAAAAGTTAAGCATTAACCCCAGGGTTACAGATAAGGGGAGTATAGGGGTATTTACCCAATTAAAATTGTGGAAAAAGCAATTGTTTTTTAAAAAAAAAAGAGTAACACAAAGCAAACAAGAGATGTTTGTAAAACATGTATACCCCCCCCCCCCCCCAGACCCCCTGACCTTTGATCTAGTGACCTCAACTATAGAGGTCATCTAGCGGTCATGACTAATCACCACAGCAACTTTGAATATCCTAAGCCAAACCACTGATCATTTATTGATCTGAAAACATTTCACATATTAAGGTCATGGTGACCTTGACCTTTGACCTAGTGACCTCAACAACTTTAGGGGTCATCAAGTGGTCACAACCAACTACCACAGCAAGTTTGAAGATCCCGAACCAAACCATTGAGCAGTTATTAATTGGAAACCATTTCATCAGTTAAGGTCATGATGACCTTGATCTTTAACC
The DNA here is from genome assembly GCA_963576725.1 of Azorinus chamasolen. NCBI lineage: Eukaryota > Metazoa > Mollusca > Bivalvia > Cardiida > Solecurtidae > Azorinus > Azorinus chamasolen. The sequence goes on from OY755235.1 coordinate 43,160,890, forward strand.
TAGTGACCTCAAAATCAATAGGGGTCATCTAGTTGTCATGACCAACCACCACAGCAAGTTTGAAGATCCTAAGACAAACCCTTGAGCAGTTATTAATCGCAAACCATTTCACCAGTTAAGGTCATGGTGACCTTGACCTTTGACCTAGTGACCTCAAAAATAATAGGGGTTATCTAATGGTCATGACCAACCACCACAGCAAGTTTGAAGATCCTAAGCCAAACCCTTGAGCAGTTATTGATCGCAAACCATTTCACCAGTTAAGGTCATGGTGACCTTGACCTTTGACCTATTGACCTAAAAAACATTAGGGCTCATCTAGTTGTCATGACCAACCACCTAAGCAAATTTGAAGATCCTAAGCCAAACAATTGAGCAGTTATTGATCAGAAACCATTTTACAAGTTAAGGTCATGGTGACCTTGACCTTTGACCTAGTGACCTCAAATACAATAGGGGCCATCCAGTTGTCATGACCAACTACCGCAGCAAGTTTGAAGATTCTAAGCCAAACCCTTGAGCAGTTAGTGATCGGAAACCATTTGACCAGTTAAGAGCATGGTGACCTTGACCTTTGACCTAGTGACCTAAAAAGCAAAAGGGGTCATCTAGTGGTCATTACCAACCACCACAGCAAATTTGAAGATCCTAGGCCAAACCCTTGAGCAGTTATCGATCGCAAACCATTTCACCCTTTAAGGTCATGGTGACCTTGACCTTTGACCTATTGACCTAAAAAACAATAGGACTCATCTAGTTGTCATGACTAACCACCTAAGCAAATTTGAAGATCCTAAGCCAAACCCTTGAGCAGTTATTGATCAGAAACCATTTTACCAGTTAAGGTCATGGTGACCTTGACCTTTGACCTAGTGACCTCAAAATCAATAGGGGTCATCCAGTGGTCATGACCAACTACCACAGCAAGTTTGAAGATTCTAAGCTAAACCCTTAAGCAGTTATTGATCGGAAACCATTTAACCATTTAAGGTCATGGTGACCTTGACCTTTGACCTAGTGACCTCAAAATCAATAGGGGTCATCTAGTGGTCATGACCAACCACCACAGCAAGTTTGAAGATCCCAAGCCAAACCCTTGAGCAGTTATTGATCGGAAACTATTTCACCATTTTAGGTCATGGTGACCTTGACCTTTGACCTAGTGACCTCAAAAACAATAGGGGTCATCTACTTGTCATGACCAACCACCACAGCAAGTTTGAAGATTCTAGGCCAAGTCGTTTATTAGTTATCGTTCGGAAACCATCGATCTACCGACCGACAGACCGACCGACCGACCGACCTACCGACCGACATGTGCAAAGCAATATACCCCCATTTTTTCAAAAGGGGGGTATAATAAATATAGCAAAAAGCAAAAAAAACTTAGAATACCTAATGAGAATATGAATAATACCCAATTACCAATACCCAATAAAAATTGCAAATGCCCAATTCTGTATAAAATCAAGGAGTAAATACCCAATTGCATCAAAACCTTATCTGTAACCCTGATTAACCCTGTACTCCATAAATACCCTTTCCTACATCTTTGCAAACAGTGTAGACCCAGATCAGATGGTTCCTATAGGAGCTATCACATCATCAGCATCTGCTGTTTGCTTTTGACATATAATATAGATCGGATTCTACAGTTTCTGTCGCAATAAAAAATATCTTGTTCACCGTGCCATTAAAAAATTCTGACAGTGAATTAATACTCATGATGTCATTGTTTTTGTCTGAATATTCATGATTAACCCTTAACCTCAGAGGTACACCTCATAGGAGCCATCAACTTGTGTTAACTCTTTTGCACGCTATGTAATGTTTCGTCTGCAACAATTGTCATCTGCTTCAATTCTTAAAATAACTTTTCTCTAATTTCTTTGCAAAAATATTATCAAGATGACAAGCTTTGATCCTGATGAGACGCCGCATGATGCGGCGTCTCATCTGGATCCGAACTGTTTGCATAGGTAATTACAGTTTCGCCCCTAATGTGCAAAGAGTTAATCATATGACAACAATTTGGTAAAGATCCAATGAAATGCTTTTGGTATGCTAGTGCCAAAGTCGTGAATACCCTCACAAACAGTTTGGATCCAGATGAATTGTCAAGTAACTTGACATCTCATCAGGAACTAAACTGTTTGGCACTGATTGTATTACTGAAGAAATATAACAGGAAAATTAACTTTTAGAAATGTAGCAGACAAATTGGTATTACTTTAACTCATTCTCCCCTAGGCTATTTTTAGACCCAACCTCTTTGAATTAATCTACCGAAAAGGGTCACACCTACAGTAAAGGAGAATTTTAGAATTGTGTAGTTTTGAAACCATTGTGATAAATAGAGCATTTGCTCCTATGGAGCAAATGCTCTGTTTATCACAATGGTTTCAGAAAGTGGCTTTTACAGAGGCGCCAAAATGCGTCACTTGGAGGAATGTGTTAATAGTGTAAAAAGAGTTATGTTAATACTGTACACAGATTTAACCTTCTACCTTATTAATATTCATGTAAAAAGCAATGAATTTATAAATATTAATTAGCTGATTTTTTTTTTTTTTATAAATGGCATTACAAATAAGAGAACATTCTACCATGGCAGGAACTGAAGAATAAGATGTATGTAATAAGCAAACCGGGCAATTGATGATCAGATGGCTCTTACAGGAGTTACCTGATCTGGGTATTCTCTCTTTGCAAATATGTTTAAGGGTTAACAGATGTACATGCCAGTTACCATCTGTGATGTTTTCAAAATATTTGCAGTCAAAAGGCAAGTATATTATGATGTTTTTATTAAAATAATGATTTAGTAATTTTACTCTAACCCTTTCAGTCATATAGACCTTTTTGCCCACCAGTAGACCCAGATTAGGCTCCTGTAGGAGCCATCGGATCAGAGTGGGCTCTGTTTGCTTAACCCTTTGTTCCATAAATATATGTCTTTCTACACCTTTGCAAACAGAGCAGACCCAGATCAAATGGCTCCCACATGAGTTGTTCTGATCTTGGTCGGCTCTGTTTGCTTAATATAGATCTGTTTCTACCATAGTCAACCATTCTTTTGTTCATAATCCAATTATGAAAATACAGCTCATCATTTCTTATAAATTGCCTATAAAAGTTTTACATTATGAAAAAATAAAGTTAATTAATATTCATGAATAAATGTTCATTTGGAAAAGGGTTCATTTAAAAAAAGACCCAACAAAAAGCTGACTGCCAAGACTATCATGAATATTATGCAGTCTATTTAAGCAATGTAACCACAACTAAACAACCAAAAGAAGTGCTGGGACCAACTGTATGATAGATGGTACGACCAAAATTATTGTAAGTCCTATATTATGACAATTACTACTACAGAAGAACCTGTCTTAAAAAGAGGCATACTTATGGGCCTTTAAGGCAGGTGGTCGTTTAATGCAGGTCAAAAGAAAAGCAGAAAGCTCCTAAAGGAGCATCTGTATTACTTTTGCCCTGAATTAAGCAACCACCTGCTTTTTAAAGATCATGTGTTCAATAAATGAATGGTTGCAATACAGGATACTGCAAACCATTGGAAATATATTAACTCTTTACTCCATGAATATATATGCAAGATCTAATGAATGTATTATTTAAATATTAATTAGCTTAATACTTATTATAGCATAAGAACAAGAAAAGTTTTGACTCTGGTAAAAACTATACAATTAGATTACATCTATATTATACCATAAGCAAACAGAGCAGACCCTGATCAGACGGCTCCTATAGGAGCCGTCTGATCTGGGTCTACTCTGTTTGCAAAGGCGTATTTATGGAGTAAAAGGTTAAGTTCTAACATACCACAATTGTAACCGGAAGTCTTACAATCTTTCATAAGATTAGTCCAAGAATAGCAGGTCTCATCGCAGACATGTCTACAACACATTCACTCAAGGATCAGTTTATTTCCACACCTGAACAGTTCCTTCTTTGCTACACACCAAAAGGGTAGATGGCAGTAATGGATGGCAACACACGTCCATCACAACATCCATCCCCGTGTCCAGTGTACCATGCAGCTTGCCCGTCTGGTAATTGTAGCAATAAATTTTTCCATCACTGCTCCCACTGTAAACTGTCTGTCCATCAGGCGACACATCAAAACCAATACTGTACCCAAGCAACTGAAAAAACACACAGATAGACTGTGACTGCATGTTATAAACTTTCATAGCTTTTTCCACAGGCCTGGAAAATTCCACTCGTCCGCTCGCCATGACAAGTAACTTTCTTGCAGGACGAGTAGAATTTCAGAAATTTTAACAATGATTTTAAGTAAAAATAGACAAAAGCAACTGGCAGGACGAGTAAAAGTTTTAGGATTTTTCCAGCCCTCTTCCATCATACAAACACTTTTCATGCCTTTCCAAACTGAGTAGATTGAGATCAGACAGTTCCTGTAGGAATTGTCTGATGAAGATCTGCTCTATTTGCTGCTGATGAAATTATAAAAGATCTGACTGAATTGTCCTAAAAAGCCTGTATACATATGCTATTATAAAAATTCAGCTAATAAATATTCATGTCTTTATTTCATAAATGAATATTCAACAGGTAAAGTGTTAACTCATAAATATTCAAGCAATATTTTATTCATTTAATTCGTTTTAATACAAAATAAGACAAACAAAAACTGCGAAAACCGCACTAAAGCCGGATTTTTCAACTGAATGATTTTCACCCAAGCTAGATAAATTGTCTAGCATATTCAGAAGTTATAACAAAATTTTAATGTTTTCAAAATAGTGACCTTCACCTGATTTCAGGTATCTTTATTTCATCTGTAAGGTCCTTACCAAAGATATCTGAATACTGAAGGGGAATTTCTCAGCGTTCGTGGATCAGAAGTTATAGCAAAATGTTTGTTAAAAACAGCCAAGTTTTCAAAATAGTGACCTTGACCTTGACCAAATTTCATGTATCAACTGAAAAACCTTCACCAAAGCTATCTCCATACCAAGTCTAGCATATGTGGTCCAGAAGTTAAGACAAAATGTTAAGTTTTTCAATGATGGCTAACTTGTCAAAATAGTGACCTAGACCTTGACCTTATTTCAAATAGCTTCATATCAACTGTAAGGCCTTTACCAAAGCCATCTGTATACCAAAGATGAATTGCCTAGCATTTGTAGTCCAGAAGTTATAGCAATGTTAAAGTTGGTTAAAAGGCAAAGTTTTCGAAATAGTGACCTTGACCTGATTTCATGTATCCTTGTATCAAGAGAAAGGCCTTCACCCAAGCTATCTGCATACCAAATATGAATTGTCTAGCTTAAGCAATTCACATGTTATAAGGAATGTTAAAGTTTTGTTAAAGATGGCACGCCACCCACCCACAAATTTTCGCCAAACTATAAGCCGAGACTTGTCTTGAAAAATCTAGCTAAGCATGTATAGTCAGCACAAACAGTTGAGAACCAGATCTGCAAAACATAAGCAAACAGAGCAGATCCTGATCCAACAGCTCCTACTGAAGCTGTCTGATGTATCTACGAGGGCTGATTGATAAATTTGCGGAACTCTCCTCTCAAGAATTTATTTCTTTATCAAATCACATGAAACTTGTATACAAGTAAAACAACTTATTTTCTCTTTCATTATCAAGTAGGTGAATATATATTTTATACTTAAGAAGAATAAATGATATCCATAGCAACCACAATTTGGTGACACACTGTTATTTCACATATTCTGAATTCATTAAATATGCAAGTGCGCAGTCAACTTTAGTGCAAATTTCGCATGAATGCAATTGATGTTAGTGTGAAATTTCGGCATCATTTACGGAAAATTTGATAAAACTGTCAATTTGTGTTGGACAGTCATTTTGCAAAACAGTGTTTTATGGCCATGGCTTCAAAATGGCGCATGACCTCAACAGATGACATTGAGTTGTGTATGGTTGTCAAATTGTGTGTGAGACTTAAAATTTCGCGGCCATTTGCTTTGAAAAATATCCATGGTCATTTATTAACCCATTACTCCATAAATACGCCTTTCTACGCCTCTGCAAACAGAGCAGACCCTGATCAGATAGCTCCTTTAGGAGCCGTCTGATCTGAGTCTACTCTGTTTGCTTATGATATAATAAAGATATGATTCTACAATTTCTGCTTTGACCAAAACTTCATGTGTCCATGTGCTATTATTAATCTAATTGATATTCATGACATCATTATTTCTTACATGAATATTCATGGAGGAAAGGGTTAAGTGGTAGCTTTAGATAGGTTCTACAGCATAGTAAAACATGTATCACAACTCTGGGTGAAGTTAACCTTTTCCCTCATATAAACGTGTTTTCACGCATTTGCAAACAGAGTAGACCCAGATCAGACGGCTCTTAGAGGAGCCGTCTGATCAGGGTCTACTCTGTTTGCTAAGAGAATTTGATAGATATGTTTCTTTACTTTCTAAAATGTCTGCAATGTTATATCTTCCATATTTCTTTATAACTGTTTTGTTAATGAATATTCAGTAGGTTTTGAAATTTGTACTAAACATAGAACAGGGAAAGGGTTAACCCTTTCCCATTTGAACATTCATGTAAGAAATAATGACATCATGAAGATTCATTTGCTGAATTTTAACAACCACATGAATACACAAGATAGTTTGGTATTGGTAGACACTGCAGAGACAGATAAATAAATATAACACAAACATTGATTTTTAGTATGGCATAATTATGAACACAAGAAATTAGATTCAAAAATATATGTTACTTCATAAGCAAACAGAGTAGACCATGATGAGATAGCTCCTAAATGTACATGAGCCATCTGATCTGGATCTACTCAGTTTGCAAGGGTGTGTTGAAGCATTATAAATATGAGAGAAATGTTTTAACTATAAACAATTCTAACCTTATGTCGATCAAATCTTTTGTGTTTAACCATTTTGTATGGTCTGTTCACAGAAAAAATGGCAATGTAATTTCCCTGAGATTGGGCAAAAAACTGGCCCCCACTGGGCTGACTCTTCAGCCGAGTAACTGTGTACCTCTCCTGAAATGACATGAAAACTATTTATCACAATGGCTTCAAAACTATACAATTCTAAAATATTTCCTTTTCTCTAGTAAACGCTCCTTTTTGGTAGATTAGGTCAAAGAGGTTAGGTCTAAAAACAGCCTATGAGGGAATGGATTAACAGTGTCAATTTGCTTGGATTCACTCTGCATGTCATCTGAAGCCAACCTGTTATAATAAATTCATTCGTAGTAGGAAAAGAATGTAATGTGCGAGCAGCAGAAACGACTACCATACTTCTTTGAATTCCTAAGTGTCAACAATTTTCACAAAACTGGACACATGTTGGAGTGTTGAATTCCCGTCTCCCAAAGACTTTGCAAACAGAGTAGTCCCAGATCACATGGCTCCTGCAGAAGCTGTCTGATCAGGGTCTGTATTGTTTGCTTAAAGATCGGATTCTACATTGGTCAAAATTCCCTGTGTTTATATGCCATTATAAAAATTCACCTAATTAATGATATGATTCTTTCATGAATGTTCATGAAGTAAAGGGTTATTTGACCCTTCACTTCATGAATGTTCATGTAAGAAACTAGAACTATCACTAAAGGTGATGAATACCCCCACACGGCAGCCTTGATTGCAAATCCAAGTTTTGAACATGTATCATTAGAGTGAGGACCAAATAACAAAAATACCCCAAGTTCAAATAGAGAAAATTCTCTAATGGCTAACACTAAACACAGGAAAATTGTGTCTTGCACATGTACTATTGGTGTTTAGTATGTATGGCAAGTATCAATTTAATAAGTTTCAAAATGAAGGAGGAGTTTTGTGACACCAACTCCCCATGTTTCATGCAAAAATGACAAAAAATATTCAAAGTTCAGGGGGGGATAAAACATGAAACTTGTGATTTGCGCATCTGCTATTTGTGACAATTACGTATCCCAAATATAAATTCAGTAACTTTAAAACTGAAGGAGGAGTTTGCGACACCAACTCCTCATATTACAAGCCAAAACAAGTACCAAGTGAATCAGGTTGAAAGTGAAGGAGGAGTTCAAAGTACAAGATTTTGCCTGCCAATTTCAAGGCAAAAGGTCAAGGTCACAGAGACCTGAAATTTGTGTCTTGCACATCTACTACTCCTGAGTAACATTTATGCCAAGTATCGAGTGAATCAGGTTGCAAGTGAAGGAGGAGTTCAAAGTACAAGATTTTGCCTGCCAATTTTAAGACAAATTTCAAGGCCAAAGGTCAAGGTCACAGAGATTTAAAATGTGTGTCTTGCACATCTACTACTCCTGAGTAACATTTATGCCAAGTATCAAGTGAATCAGGATGAAATTGAAGGAGTAGTTCAAAGTACAAGATTATGCCTGCCAATTTCAAGACCAATTTCAAGGCCAAAGGTCAAGGTCACAGAGATTTAAAATTTGTGTCTTGCACATCTAATACTCCTGAGTAACATTTATGCCAAGTATCAAGTGAATCAGGTTGAAATTGAAGGAGTACAAGGAGTGTTCCAAAAATAATGTCACTTGCATCGGTGCTCATATAGCGGAAGTGCTTTTGTTCATTTTAATTTGCTCTGCCCTTCAAAATACTCTCCGCCAGCCAGAATACACCTTTTTAGCCGGTCCATCCATTTTTGGAAGCATTTTTCATACTTTTCAATGGGGACACCCATCAGACACTGATAAACAGCAGATCCAAGGGCATTTCTCGAATTGTATCTCCTTCCAGATAAATGATATTTAAGTTTTGGAAAGAGAAAATAGTCGCAGGGGGCCAAGTCTGGCGAATACGGAGGGTGCGGAAGGACGGTAACCTTCTCTGACTCCAAAAAGTCAGTCACAATATGTGCCTTGTGAGCGGGTGCATTATCATGCAAAAGTCAGACATACTTAAGTCCTGTTTTGGGGCGGCTACTTTTGTAGTAGTTCTTCAATTTTCTCAGAACAATGTTTTTATAGAACTTGCCTGTGACCGTTCTGCCTTTTGGCACCGGGATTTGAATAGCTGGACCCTTATTAGTGAAAAAAATAGCATACAAAACCTTCTTTACCGTTCGTATTCGTTTGGCAATACTTGGGCGTCTGGCATTTTTAGTGGCCTATATTCGGTTGGAAACCTTCCGCTTTGGTTCAAAATAATACACCCAGGTCTTATCACCAGTGACTATATTATCAAAAGCCTTTTTACTATATTTTGGGTACATTTTGAGAAGTTTTTGTGCCATTGTTACATGCGTCTTCTTTTGCTCATCCGTTAACAAATGGGGTATCCATCTTGCATTTATCTTTCTAACTTTTAGGTGTTTCTTCAAAATTGCATGAACTCTTGCTAACGACAAGTTTGTCATTTGAGCCAATTGTCTTACGGTGAATCGAGCATCAGTTTTGAGGATATTTCGGATTTTTTCTATGTTACCTTTGGTCGTAGTTGTTGCAGGACGACCTGGGCGAGCAGCATCTTTCAGTTGCTGCTGCCCAGCACTAAATTTAGCTACCCACCTACAAACAGTCCTGTGGGACATTTGGCCCTCCCCATAAATGTCACACACCTCGCGGTGAATATCTACAGCCTTTATGCCGAGTAATGACCTACCTTTTATATAGGCCCTAATTTCAAGAACATTTTCAGCTCGTTTTCCTGTCATTTTGTGTATAGTCTAACGAATAGGCTATGAAACGATGTACACTGTACCGAGGCAAGTGAACGTGTGAACGAGATATTTACCTGTGTCACGAGCCAGTGATCACTCAATCGACACGAGGTGGTTTTGTGCACGAATTGCACGATTTCCGCGAAATAAAGCACAGATGACATTATTTAAGGAACACCCCTCGTAGTTCAGAGAACAAGATTATGCCTGCCAATTTCAAGGCCAAAGGTCAAGGTCACAGAGACCTGAAATTTGTGTGTTGCACATTTACTACTCCTGAGTAACATTTATGCCAAGTATCAAGTGAATCAGGTTAAAATTGAAGGAGGAGTTCAAAGTACAAGATTTTGCCTGCCAATTTCAAGACCAATTTCAAGGCCAAAGGTCAAGGTCAAGGTCACAGAGACCTGACATTTGTGTCTTGCACATCTACTACTCCTGAGTAACATTTATGCCAAGTATCAAGTGAATCAGGTTGAAATTGAAGGAGGAGTTCAAAGTACAAGATTTTGCCTGCCAATTTCAAGACCAATTTCAAGGCCAAAGGTCAAGGTCAAGGTCACAGAGACCTGAAATTTGTATCTTGCACATCTACTACTCCTGAGTAACATTTATGCAAAGTATCAAGTGAATCAGGTTGATATTGAAGGAGGAGTTCAAAGTACAAGATTTTGCCTGCCAATTTCAAGACCAATTTCAAGGCCAAAGGTCAAGGTCAAGGTCACAGAGACCTGAAATTTGTGTCTTGCACATCTACTACTCCTGATTAACAATTATGCCAAGTTAATCGGGTTGAAACTGAAGGAGGAGTTCAAAGTACAAGATTTTGCAGACAGACCGCCCGACCGACAGGCTGATTCCAGTATACCCCCCTCAAACTCTGTTTGTAGGGGTATAATAATGAAATCATGAATATTAATTAGATTCACTGTTATAATAGCACATGGACACAAGATCTTTTGGCTCAGGCAGAAACTGTAGTCATATCCATATTATATCATAAGCAAACAGAGTAGAACCAGATCCGACAGCTCCTAATAGGAGCCTTCAGATCTAGGTCTACTCTATTTGCAAATGCGTAGAACGGCGTATTTATGGAGAAAAGGGTTAAGACCATCATTTCTCCACCAAACTGTATGTCTTGACTACTCTATAGAATAGTCTGGAAGAGATGATTCTAAGGAGTGGTCACAACATAGGGCTTGGTGGAGAAATATAGAAGTTATTTTGAATATATCTTAATTTACGCATCTTATCTGGGGCTCTGGTGTAGAAGATTCAAAACAAAGCTATTGAAAAATGTGATAAAGTACACTGTTTACAAACACATTTGAGTTTTAACCTTTTACTTCATAAGTACCAGTACCTGTACACCTTTCTACGCCTTCCAAACAGAGCAGACTCAGATCAGATGGCTCTTGTAGGAGCTTGCTCTGTCTGCTTATGATCTAGTATAGATAGAATTCGATAGATTCTGCCATGACCAAAAATTTTAGTGTCCATTTGCTATTATGACAAATAATCTAATTAAAATTCATGAGGTCATTGTTTCTGACATGAATATTTATGGAGTAAAGGGTTAAGGCTAAGAATGGGTTTGCCTTACTTAACCCTTTACCTGATAGAAGCGGCTTTTAGCGTGTTTGATTTATTCCTCCGCTGAAGAAAATAGTTCAAATTCATACAGTCATGAACATGTTGCATAATAAATATTTTCTATATCCTAGTAGGTGGTAGCTTAAAGCAGGCTGAAAGTAAAGCAGAATGCGCCTTAAGGCGCATTCTGCTTTACTTTCAACCTGCTTTAAGTGGTCACCTGTCTTCAAAACTAGAAACAGGCTATTGGGTAAAGGGTTAAATCCAGTGAAGGACAAAGTAATGTAGTCCGCTCCATGTTGAGTGGTAGTTATTACACCAACCTGATAGATCTGGTTGGACAGGGTGACCCCAGAGGTGAAATCCCATGCCATCAAATTCCTGTCTGCTGAGTCCCTACTTACAAGGTCTGTACAGCTGAAGAACATGGAACCATCCTCACTGAATAGGAGGTCTTGTATCTGGACAGGTAGAAACAATAAAGCTTAAGAAAAATGTAAGAACCATTAAATCCATAGATGCTAGAAATTCAAATGAAAAATATGAGAACATTGTAGACATAGTGAAGAGCCCTTTGATCAAGATCTGCAAAAATTGCACTTTAACTTTGTCTCAGATAACTACAATTTTAGGTAAAACTGACAAAGCCGTTCACATGAAAGGGAAAAAAAATCACTATGAAAAATGTGCTTCACTTATTACCTGATACATACTCCTTTGCAAACAGATCATGAGTTTGGCACATCATCTATAACAGGTTATAACCCAGCACTCAGGTAAATATAAATAGAATAGAAAAGGTCCGAAAAAGAGCTGTGAGATGGACAACACATAACTATTCACACTATAACTGCCTAGGTTGGCAGATTCTGCAAGACAGACGTGACCTAGGACGGCTCCTTATATTTTATAAAATTGTGTATGGGTTGGTAGCCATGCCCTTGCCATCTTATCTAGAGAGGCCTACGAGAATGACCCGCCACCATGCACCCTTTATCATTCCGACAGGTACACACCACAGCAAACTACTTCAAATATTCTTTTTACCCTTACACGGTGGTGATGTGGAACAGCCTACCAGCGGACACAGTCCTTCAGCCTGATCTCGAGGGGTTCCGTAATATCTTAACCCCCTCCCTCATCTCAAACCCCCCCTGAGGGCTGGGATCGGTGTTTTTAGCTTCTTTGTTATCACCTATTTTAACACCTGTCTCACTTTATTTCTCCTCTCTATCCTTCTTTTGAAGTCTTCCTTTCACAACTTTTATTTGCTTTTAATCTGCACGACGCACAAACCCCTCATGCCGATAATACACGACAAGTGGAGTCCGGCATTATGGATAGATAGATAGATAGATAGGTTGCTTAACCCTTTACTTCATAAATACGCCTTTCTATGACTCTGTAAAAGTCACTTTTGAAACCATTGTGATAAATAGAGCATTTGCTCCTATAGGAGCAAATGCTCAATTTATCACAATGGTTCCAAACTACAAAATTCTAAAACTTTTCCTTTTCCCTAGTTAATGCTCCTTTTCGGTAGATTTATTCAAAGGGGTTGGATCTAAAAGTAGCTAATGGAGGAAAGGGTTAACCCTTTCCTCCATAGATATTCCCTTTTATATATTTGGCAACAGAGTAGATCCAAAACAGTAATGATAAAAAAGGGCCTTTTTTCAAAAGCAAGTTTACAAATTCATCTTTGGTTGAAACAGGTTTTCCATCAAATTGAGCATTAGTCACTCATCAGCCCTACCTGCCCAATGTTGTCTTTGTAGGTAAATGTTCGACTGGGAACCTGAGGTGAGCGTGTGTCCCATGCCTGTATCTGGTTAAACTCTCCAGTGAGGCACAGATGGGGATTCACTGGATGGTACCTGGCACTCGTAACATAGCTGCTGTGCTCGAACTGGCATACTGCTACCTCTGAAGAAATAGTACATAAAGTAACTTTGGTTTGCACAATTTAACCCTTACAATGTGGGACACAAGTCACTAATGTCCTTTACAAACAGTGTAGACCCAGATGAGAGGGCTCCTAGAGGAGCCCTCTTATCAGAGTCTGCACTGTTTGCTATGTTACACTTTTCTTTGGAAAAATCCCTAAATATTCACCGTAAGCTTGACCCGTTTGAATTTTAAAAAGTCCATTCAGTGTGGTAAAGGTTAATGTCTGCATCCATTAACCTTTTTAATACTAAGCATGTCTTGACTGGTATTTGCAAACAGCTTGGTGCCACAAAAGTCACTGAGTAACTCTGTGTCTCATCAGGATCCAAGCTGTTTTTCACTTGGACAATAGTCTCTCAAACTTTCAGCCAGCTTGGTAACTTTTAAACAAGCAAAAACTGCGGAAACCGCATTATAGCCGGATTTTTTGTGTTGACTTTGTGCCAATTTCATGTTTCCTTGTATCAACTGAAAGACCTTCACCCAAGCTATCTGCATGCCAAATATAAATTGTCTAGCATATTATGTAGTTCAGAAGTTATAACAAAATATTTTAATGACAGCCAAGTTTTCAAAATAGTGACCTCGACCTGATTTCAGATATCTTTATTTCATCTGTAAGGTCCTTACCAAAGATATCTGAATACTGAAGGGGAATTGCTTAGCGTTCCTGGATCAGAAGTTATAGCAAAATGTTAAAGTTTGTTAAAAACAGCCAAGTTTTCAAAATAGTGACCTTGACCCAATTTCATGTATCAACTGAAAAGCCTTCACCAAAGCTATCTCCATACCAGGTCTAGCATAATTATGTGGTCCAGAAATTAAGACAAAATGTTGAAATATTTTCATTGATTGCTAACTTGTCAAAATAGTGACCTAGACTTGGACCTAATTTCAAATCTTTATATAATCTGTAAAGCCTTTACCAAAGCCATCTGTATACCAAAGATGAATTGCCTAGCATTTGTAGTCCAGAAGTTATAGCAATGTTAAAGTTGGTTAAAAACAGCAAAGTTTTCGAAATAGTGACCTTGACCTGATTTCATGTATCCTTGTATCAAGTGAAAGGCCTTCACCCAAGCTATCTGCATACCAAATATGAATTGTTTAGCTTAAGCAATTCACATGTTATATGGGATGTTAAAGTTTTGTTAAAGACCGCATGCCGCCCACAAATTTTCGCCAAACTATAAGCCGAGACTTGTCTTGAAAAATCTAGCTAAGCATGTATAGTCAGCGCAAACAGTTGAGAACCAGATCTGCAAAACATAAGCAAACAGAGCAGATCCTGATCCAACAGCTCCTACTGAAGCTGTCTGATGTATCTACAAGGGCTGATTGATAAATTTGCGGAACTCTCCTCTCAAGAATTTCTTTCTTTATCAAATCACATGAAAACTCGTATACAAGTAAAACAACTTATTTTCTCTTTCATTATCAGGTAGGTGAATATATATATATCTTATACTTTAGAGGAATAAATGATATCTATAGCACCCACAGTTTTGTGACACAAGGCAGTATTTAATCTTTCCTCTATCATTTGTTAGTTATGTCTTTGAGCGTCTTTTTGTGTCTTTTGATATGCATGTACATTTACTTTTTTTTGTCATGGTTCTGTTTGGGCGGCTGTGTGTTGTATATGTGGTGTTTCCTGCATGACTCATACATGTACTTTTAGGACACCAAATCTCCCCTCTTTATCCATTGATAAAAGCTGGATAAATCAATTTGCCATCGTTTTGACAACTTTGCAATAAAAAACACTAACAGGGTAGCAAACAGTGCAGACCAAAGGTCCAGATAAGAGGCGTTAAATTAAAACATTGTCAAGACCTTCTCAGAGCTACAGATAAGGGTGCGTACACAAATACTGAAATTATCAATTCCCCACCAAAACCTATACTGTGACCACTCTTTAGAACCGTCTCTGCGAGACAATTTTAAAGAGTGGTCACAGTATAGGGTTTGGTGGAGAAATAAAGGAGTTATTCTTGAAAATGTTTACATTTAGGCCTCTTATCTGGTGCTATGCCTTCTTTAATTCTCCACAAAACCCTGTGTTATGACCATTCTGTAGAATCATCTCAAAGAGACAATTGTAAAGAGTGGTCACTAAATACGGTTTGGTAGGGAAATGACGATATTTGCATTTGAGTATGTATCTTTATCTGTAGCTCTGGTGTAGAGGCAACTGAACTGCAGAATCTGCAATATTTTCCTTAGATTTAAGATATTTTTGGGCCTGTACGGTCAAAGTCTACCATATATGCCTGAGTTTTTGTATGAATATTTGGGATTAACCCTCTCCTCCATAGGCTATTTCTAGATCCAACCTCTTGGAATAAATCTTCCCAAAAGGAGCATTAACTAGAGAAAAGGAATTTTTTTTAGAATTTTGTAGTTGAAACCATTGTAATAAATAGAGCATTTGCTCCTATGGGAGCAAATGCTCTATTTATCACAATGGTTTCAAAGAGTTACTTTTATAGAAATGTAGAAAGGCGTATTTATGGAGGATAGGGTTTATACATGTTAAAACTACAGACCCCCAACTAGGACTCAATGTAATTGGTTTGTATGTGTTTCCTCAAATGTTTCATGAACTATCAAATGCAGAGCCACAGATGAAAGAGCACATTCAAATACTACAATCCTCATTTTTCCATCAAACCCTATGTTGAGACCGCTGGTCACAGTATTACTAATCATTCCTTTCCAAGTGCTGCAAACTGAAAACCTGTGCAAGAAAAGTGAAAAGCCATTTCATCTCTATATCTTTTAGAGTAACAGCTAAAGGCGCATACTCAAATACTAAAATCATCATTTCTCCACCAAACACTACGTTGTGACCACTCTTAAAAACGATTGAATCCCTATGTTGTGACCACTCTCAGGAATTGTCTCTTCAAGACAATTCTAAAGAGTAGTCACAACATAGGGTTTAATGGAGAAATAAAGAAGTTATTCCTGAAAGTATTTTAATTTACACATCTTATTTGGATGTCTGATTTGTTTAGTTAACCCTTATCCACTTTCCGCTATCAGGCTCGCATTTGCAAAATAAATATCAGTTTGGATACAGATGAGATGCTGAGTAACACGGTGTTTTATCAGGATCCAACCTGTTTGACAATGAGTCAATAGCTTCTCGAAAGTGGAGTCAACATTGCACAAAATCTGACCAGACAATATTCTTGAACCCTTTCCTCCATAAATACGCCTTTCTACCCTCTGTAAAAGTCACTTTCTGAAACTATTGTGATAAATACAGCATTTGCTCCATAGGAGCAATGCTTTATTTACCACAATGGTTTCAATACTACACAATTCTAAACTTTTCCTTTTCTCTAGTAAATGCTCCTTTTCGGTAGATTTATTAAAACAAGAGGGCCAGACTGGCCCTGACATCGCTCACCAGGCAAGAGAGGAGAAGATGTTCAAAGTTTTCACTATATGTTTTTAGAGAAAACTAGCCAACCCGGGGGCGGGCCAATTTTGATCAAAGGGGCATAATTTATACAAATTTTGTAGAGGACCTGAACATGATGCAATGTGCCAAATATGAAAGCCGAGAACCTTCCAGTTTCTGAGGGAAATATTTTCAAATTTGACACTATATGTTTCTATTGCGAACTGGCTACCCCTGGGGCGGGGCCAATTTTGACCCCGGGTGCATAATTTATATAACTTTTGTAGAGGACCTGAACATGATGATATGTGCCAAATATGAAAGCTGAGAACCTTCCAGTTTCTGAGGAAAATATTTTCAAATTTGACACTATATGTTTCTATTGCGAACTGGCTACCCCTGGGGCGGGGCCAATTTTGACCCCGGGGGGCATAATTTATATAACTCTTGTAGAGGACCTGAACATGAGGTTATGTGTCAAATATGAAAGCTGAGAACCTTCCAGTTTCTGAGGAGAAGATTTTCACAATATGTTTCTATTGAGACATGGCTACCCCTGGGGCGGGGCCAATTTTGACCCCTGGGGCATAATTTATAAAACTTTTGTAGAGGACCTGAATATGATCCTATGTGCCAAATATTAAAGCTAAGAACCCTGTAGATTTAGAGGAGAAGATTTTCAAAGTTTTCACTATATGTTTCTATTGAAAACTGGCCACCCCTGGGGGCGGGGTCAATTTCGACCCCAGGGGCATAATTTATACAAATTTTGTAGAGGACCTGAACATGATGCTATGTGCCAAATATGAAAGATGAGAACCTTCCAGTTTCAGAGGAGAAGATTATCAAGGTTTCACTATATGTTTCTTTTGAAAACTGACCACCCCTGGGGCGGGGCCAATTTTGACCCCAGGGGCATAATTTATAAAAAATTTGTAGAGGACCTGAACATGATGCTATGTGCCAAATATGAAAGCTGATAACCCTGTAGATTCAGAAGAAAAGATTTTCACAGTTGCCACTATATGTTTCTATTCAAAACTGGCTACCCCTGGGGCAGGGCCAATTTTGACCCCAGGGCCATAATTTATATAACTTTTGTAGAGGACCTGAACATGATGATATGTTCCAAATATGAAAGCTGAAAACCCTGTAGATTCAGAGGAGAAGATTTTCAAAGTTGTCACTAAATGTTTCTATTCAAAACTGGCTACCCCTGGGGTGGGGCCAATTTTGACCCCAGGGACATAATTTATATAACTTTTGTAGAAGACCTGTACATGATGCTATGTGCCAAATATGAAAGCTGAGAACCCTGTAGATTCAGAGAAGAAGATTTTCAAAGTTTTACTATATATTTCAATAGAAAACAAGGCACCCCTGGGGGGGGGGGGGCAATTTTGACCCCAGGGGCAAAATTCATATAACTTTTGTAGAGGACCTAAAGATGATGCTATGTACCAAAGATGAAAGCTGAGAACCCTGTAGATTCAGAGGAGAAGATTTTTAAAGGTTCAAATTGTTGACGCCCGACGACGGACTTCAAGTGATCACAAAAGCTCACCCTGAGCACAAAAGTGCTCTGGTGAGCTAAAAAAGGTTGGGTCTAAAAATAGCCTATGGGGGAATGGGTTAACAGTGAGATTAAGGTTTACACATTAGAAGATGATTATCAAACAGTATTGACCCTGATCAAAAGAAATGTCAAGGTGGCAGCTGACACGAGTCAACACCTTTTTGCAATGCCAGACTCCTTCAAACAGAATAGCTTTTAGAGTCTGCTCTGTTTGCTTTATATGAAATAATAAAAATATGTTTCTGTAGTTTCTGCATCGGTGGCAGTAGCATGTACAAGTTTGGGAAGGCTAGTTCGAAAGGTCTTAACCCTTTCCTTCATATAACCTTGTTTTCATGCATCTGCAAACAGATTAGTCCCAGATATAGGAGCTGTCTGATCAGTCAGCTCTGTCTGCTTATGGGATTTGATAGTTACGTTTCTTTACAAGTTTTTTAAAATGGCTACAATGTTCCACCTTTCGTATTTCATTATAACTGTTTTGTCTATGAATATCCAGTAGGTATTGAAATTTGGAATAAACATAGAACATGAATATTCATGTAAGAAATAAATGACATTATGAATATTATCATTAGTTAACCCTTTACCCAATAGCCTGTTTCTAGTTTTGAAGACATATGACCACTTAAAGCAGGTTGAAAGTAAAGCAGAATGCGCCTTAAGGCGCATTCTGCTTTACTTTCAGCCTGCTTTAAGCTACCACCTACTAGGATATAGAAAATATTTATTATGCAATATGTTCATGACTGTATGAATTTGAACTATTTTCTTCAGCGGAGGAATAAATCAAACACGCTAAAAGCCGCTTCTATCAGGTAAAGGGTTAAATGATCTTTTATAAATAACATGAACAAATGATAATTTGGCCAAAGCAGAAACTACAGAAACATATATCTCAATTACTCCATGTAAAGCAACCTCTAGTACACTCTGATTAGCCATCTGATCTGGGTCTACTCCGAAAAGGTGTGAAAAGGCGTTTCTATGAAGCGTTGAACTATTTCAAGTTAAGCCCAAGACTACCCGGTATGTATTTTGCACAATATTGACAAAGCATCACACCAAAACACTGAAAATAGTGCTACAGCACTACAAGCTATTGAAACTAACAATATAATTATACCTTTCTCAACATCTGTGATGGCAGCTGTTCGGTCATAACTAGCAGAAAGTACATGCCTGCCATCTTTACTCCAAACAACATCTTTGACAGCTTTCTTGTGAGTTGACAGCACCTTAATGCAAGGATCCAGTTGACTCCAAATGTTCCAGACTTTTATATATGAGTCCATTGCACAAGTTACAAACAGATGACTGTAACTGGGACAGTTCCACTGAACCCTGTTAACTGAACCTGGGTGAGCAGTCTCGCTCCATTCTATAGAATGGGGCTGCTTACTGTGAGGGCGTTTGCCATGAAGGAATGGTGTGATTTTCTGATGGATGTAATATAGTTTTCTTTCAAGCTGTGGTTTAGACACTTTCCGCTCAGATTTTGTATGAGTAACAGTAGCTGAACTAGTCTTAACAAATTTAGCTCTTTTACTTGCACTACTGTGATAGGAAGAATAACTTCTTTTGTGATGAGTATTTTTATAGCAATATTCAGTAGTTTCTCTATTATCAGAGTTTGAATAACTTGATTGTGGTTGGTCTTTATCTTGCTTCCCTTCCTGCAGAGCCTGTATATCAATATCAGTGGCATCACTCCAGAAACTTGTGTTTGGAATTTCCACTTTCACAACGGTATTACCACATTTGATTGTTTGCAATTTCTGTTCTTCTTTGTTTAGCAGTGTTGAGTTTGGTTTTTCATCTGAGATGCTTGATGATTCATACAATCCAAAGTAGTTGACAGTATCACCTTGTTTTGTAGTCCCTTCTGTTTCAACATTCTCATTTATTTGTGTATTTCCACCTAAGTTTGATTTTGCTAAAGCTACATTCTGCCTACAGAGTTTTGTTTCATTGTCTAATCTGTCATCTGCATTTAAATTTTCCTCCTGATCACTAGAGTCTGAGGCATACTCTGCTATTAGGAAATCCATTCTTGCTTTATCAATACTTTATTTCAATTATATACATGTATTGACACATGTCATTTTTTGTAATAATAAACTTGTTGTTTAATCAGGTATAATCAACTGTGTTAATTCTCTATGGGTCTCTTCATTCAAATTCAATCAATTCTGAAAACAAACAAACAACAAAATTAACAATATGATAATATTTCTGTTACAAAAACGGTACATCCTTCTTGTAATATCAGCATACACTTCAGATTTGTCAGCAATTTGGAGGTAATTTCAGTTTCAAATCTCTCAAGTTAGCCAAGAAATGAACAGAAAATGGAGCAGATACAAAAAGATGCTTTCCATTCAGAAAATTTGGAATTGCAATTGATCTGCAATGCAAATGAAGGGCTAGATATCGTGCTTTGCTCTGCTGAATATTTAACCTCTGCAGCATTACTGGATGCAGGTTCATTGGGGCCATTTTGTTAATATGTGCATATTTGTGATCACCAAGAATTGGACAATTCAAACCAAAGGCAAGATGGACTCTGAGTTGGTGTTTTACAGTAGTAAGTGGTATGCATTCAAGCAGAGCATAGCTGTTATCCTTGGAATCCAGAACTCTGTATCTTGTCACTGCATCTCGACCTGGTTGTCGCTTTGGCATTACTGGTACAAGGTCTGGTGTCCTGTGTGGTCTTAAAGCCATTCTATGTTTCCCATTTACTGTTCCATCAATTATAGGTATATCTATTTCACCTTGCATAAGTTTTGGAATATTCTTTGTGATTGTAAGGAACTTTTTACAAATTTCACCTTGTTTCAGTTTCTCAGAGAGCGTGTTTTTCATATCTGGTGTCTTTGCAAAAAGCATAACTCCAGTTGAACCTGTCTCCATGGTTTCGATACTATGAAGTGTTGTTGAAGGAATGATGTCATCAAGAAACTCATCTATACTTAGCTGTTTTCCGATTCCTCCTTGTAATGGCAGTCCATATGGTTTGCTGACTGCTACTACATCATGGCTATCAAACAAGATATTCTGTCTGAGCACTCTTATTATCTCTAATCTTGGTACATTCTGAAAGTCGGGAGTTTGTCCAGACAGAATTCTCAATCCTTTACTATCATATTCTTTAGGATTAGCTCTCCCATGTACATCGAGTTTTTCTTTCCTCTCATACTCCTTTCTTAAATGTTGTGCAGCACTATGTACACTGCTTCCACTGCCATTGAACTCTTGCGCTATTGTTCTCTTTCTTGAAGCAATTACCCTTTGGTTTCCAATTTCTGCATGGTTTTTTATATACTGAAAGGACTGTAGTTTATCTATTTCTCTTGAGATTTGATTTGAATTTGAAGCTATACTGTTAGCAGATTCTACAATAACATTGTCAGTCCTATTGGCAACTCCTTTTCTGATCCCTCCTCTCTCTCTTTTCTTTCTGGCTGATGTAGTTTCAGTTTTGTGATCTTTTTCAATATTCTTCATTTCTAAAGAATTGTTTTCTCTCTGCTGTAACATTGTCTGCTGTTCATTCATGGCCACAGGGAAATCAAAATTTGAACTCAAATCTTCAAACCCAAAGTCATGATTGTCTGTGACATTCACTGCTGCATTATTTGTATTACTAGAATTTCTTTTAGCTGGCATTATTCTGTTACTTACTACACTCTCAGTTTTGATGGAATTGGACATCATGTCGTCTTTTTTGGATATATTTTCTGGAGTTTGATTTGAAAAGTCATGTCCATTCCTGACACTGTTGTCATGAAGATCGAAAAACTGTTCATCAATAAACCCCACTGAATCTACTTTTTCTGTCTGTTCAGTGGCATGAGTTCTTTCATGTCCACTAAAATATGCTTGGTCAATAAATGACAAATGCATTTCTGAAGAATGTGTCTGTTGCACTACAGCTTCAACACTGACATTATTTTTTTTTGTTTTTCTTTCTTTATGACTTTCTATATCAGTTTTCCCATGTTTGTCAAAATCACCATTTATTGCCTCTATTATATTACATTGTTTACCACTGCGTTTGATTTCTGCATCATTTTCCACGAAATTACCATAGTAATTTTGATCAAAATATGATGTGTGAGATTCATGGTTTTGATTTTCATTACAAGCAATGTCCTCTTCATTTGTGTCATCAAATGAAAAAGTGCTAGCACAAGATTTATTCTTATCTAGATCAAGTTCTAACTTCTTTGCCTTCTTTTCTAATTTCTTTCTGGCCTTTTCTTTCTTTCTTTCAATGATCTGTTGCTTCTCAACTTGATCTCTTTCTTCACGGTTACCGGGTTTTGACGATCTTTTTGCAGATGCTTTGTCATATCTAATCGTACCGTATGGTAATTCTTCTTGTAAAGCTTTGAGTTTGGGCATGGATTTCTGAAGAGCCAGTTTAGTGTAATAATGTGCCTTTATATCCTGCAGTCGCTTGCACTTTAGGTCATCCAAACTCTCCGTTTGGAACTTTGGTTGTTTCAATTCTTCAACACAAAAAATATCAAGGTCACATTCTTCGGATTTTATTGGTTTGTCAGTAGAAAAGTATGCGGTTGCGTGGAAATATTTGGTCTGTGTATGGCCTTTTACGAACCTAACTCTCACTAAATGGCTTATTTCTGTGTATCGTGCGAAGTTTTTGTGCATTAACAACACGTTTCTGACGGAGGCAGCCATTTTCCCAGAAATAGGACTGGTGAAGAAATTCGAGGTAATCCGAATAAACAAGGGGCGCTGACATATTGGATTTCTTAACCAATGCAAACTATTGTTATATATCAAGCCGGCTATTGGTTTTCGATTCCGCTTATCTAAATACGATACACATTGAGAAATTGAGTACCAGGGTGGAAATAAACCAATCAACGACTTTCTTTGAAAACGTGATGAAAATATCCACATGTAAACTGCAAGAGTGACTTGTCACTAAATTTACGATCTTTTTATCTGTGAGACTTAGTCAATATTTCATCATTTTAGTTTCGGGTGGTATAAGAGAGCTAGCCCGCACAGTTAAATCTCAGACGACTACGAACTGTTGACAGAAAGGATCATGGCAGAGCAAACCGCCGACGTTTCGGAAATGAAACTGGAAGATGGTAGTGAAGATGTTGTGAACCCGTGGAATGTATCCAGTGCATCAGAAACTGGTGTTGACTACGAAAAACTTATAAGTAAGATCGATATTTGTTCATATTTGACTAAGTATGAAACGGTTTTAGTTTTTTATTTTACTTTGGCATTGCCGCAAGGTGACTTGGCAATGATTAGAATAAATCGACATTACCCTTATTTCATTCTGTACAAATTTATGTATGATATTTTCTCTACTGCCCATTTCAATTTACTTTGTCACTGAATTTTAGTCGATATTTTTTTCGTTTCCAGTCAGACTGACCTTAGATATACTTCATTTGATCGCATCGTTTTTCAGGAACTCCCATGCATAATATCCCTCAATATCATGCAGGAAGGGGGTGCTGGTGAATTCGCCTAATGACCAACTCGCCTACAATTAGATATATAGTAACCCTAATGGTGAATTCGCCTATAAAGCAATTATATAGCGATTGTATTTCGCACCTTATATATACAGGTATATCACCTTTAAATAGGCACGTGTTTGGCGAACAACGTAAGAACGGTTCTCTTTAAAGCTAATTGATGCACTTAATTAATGCATCTTAACAGCCAATTTAATATGATTGAATTGACCAGTGTTCTGGTTTATTCCAATTTTCAATATCTACTGAATATTCAGGGACAAAATACAGAAGGAAGATGGAATATTGTAGCCAGATTAGAAAGTAAAGAAACAGTTCTGCCATTTTAGAAGCCGTCTGATCTGGATATACTCTATTTGCAGATGCATGAAAACAAGTTTACAGAAAGGAAATGGTTAATCTTAGGGGTTATTTACTTAAAATTTGGTTAAAATTGAATACAGCATAGATCGATCTGCGTCTGTCATATCATTTCCTAACGCAATAGTTCCGCATACGAAACAATCTGGGGTTTTTTTTAGAATTATTCATAGCCCTATATGTATTTATAATATACAATATTTGGGGGTCAGTCGTTTTTCCTGTTTACCTGTAAATTTTTATTTATTACTACAAACTGCTTAGCATAACTAATGTCAAAAATGTGTAGATAGTACACAGATCATCTGACAAAAATCAATAATATTTTCAACAATTCATCCCAATAATTTTTAAGATTTGCACAAATAACTATTAATGCCCCTCCCCTTACACGCAAAAACTCTTCCATAATGTGCTTTCAAACGCATATGATCAGGGGCTACACTCAAAGTTTAATCTTGATAATCATTACCGGGAAACAAGTTTGATACCCTATAATAGGTGCGAAATACAATCGCTATATAATTGCTTTCTAGGCGAATTCACCATTCGAGTTACTATATATCTAATTGTAGGCGAGTTGGTCATTAGGCGAGTTCACCATAAACCGCAGGAAGGGTACCATGCCCTAACAAGAAATAAAATGCCTTTTCTACATACTAATTTGATCAGCTGTTTCTTTGCAAATGGCTGCAGTATGTATGGATAGTTTAGCAAAAGCTTGAAACAGTGTTTATATGAAGGGAAAGGTAAAAACATTATTCACTTTCTAGTTTCATAATGAAAGTTATCATAATGAAAGTTATCTAGCCACTAAAACCCATGAACTATGTTATTTTGCCATTTGCAGATTTTGTGAACAAAATTCATGTTCATATTACAGGGCTGGAAAAATCCTAAAACTTTTACTCATCCTGCCAGCTGCTTTTGTCTTATTTAACTTAAATTCAGTGTTAAAATTTCTGAAATTCTACTCGTCCTGCAAGAAAGTTACTTGTCATGGCGAGCGGACAAGTGGAATTTGCCAAGCCTTGATTAGTCATTTTCAGATTAGTCGAAGAAAGTTCACTTTCACTTTCACTTTCCCTCATAATTCTGTCATACATTTCTATTTTCAGATTGTGTTTCTATAAATTCTCAAAATCAAAAAGAAACTGTTTGATGTTGATATTTATACTGATAAATAAATAAATGAATTAATGACAAAAAACCAGAGTAAACTATTGAACTTGTATATTGATTTACATGTATATATTTCTTGTTTTGTATAGCAGCAGTTAGTTTTGAATGTATACTGATAAACCTTGTTTAATGTACAAACCTTGTTTAATGTACAATCTACTTCAAAGAACTTTTATGACCCTTTTTTAAGAGTTTGAAAATCAGTAATATCGTTACACACTAATGTCATTTATTTTTCTTTATAACCAATTGATGCAAACAGTTTGGATCCAGATGAGATGCCAATTGATTTAGCTTCTCATTAGATTTAGCTGTTTATAATTTTTAAGAGAAATGGAAGAAACATAACTGATCTATTTAGCTATTGAAATTTTTGGAAAAAAAACTGATTTAAACTTTTGTCTTTCAGTATTAGTGTAGTATGACCTCAGACTCTCCCCCGCCCCCATATTTATGTCACTGGGTGTAGTTTACCAGTATCAACACTTGTACTGCAATGCTGTGCAAGCCAGCTTTTATGGCGATGTGGTAGAGTGCTTGACTAGGAATCTCGAGTTCTCGAGTTTGATCCCCACACCAGACGGGTATATTTTCTCTCAGAGAAACCCAGTTACATTTGGCGCCCAACGTGGGAGTGTGACTGTGTGTGCTCCGAGTTTGATTCCCAGTCGTTCTCATACCCATAGAAATTCGGAATGAATTTCAACTTCCTCGGAGAGTATGTTACAGTGTGTAAGTTTATCTTCACTTGTACGGCCTTGCTCTACAAGCACGCTTTTATGGCGACGTGGTTAAGTGCATGACTACGAACCTGGCAACCAGTGTTCGATCCCGGGTGTGAGCGAATATGTTTCTTTATAAGAAGACTCGGTTACGTTTATGGGGGAGACATATTGTTTTTATACGCCCGTTTGAAAAAACAGGACGTTTTATGGAATGGCGCTGTCCGTCCGCCTGTCTGTAACATCTCTAAATCAAATTCCGCTTGGTAGATCCTTCTCAAATTTTAAAACAATGTTTATCTAGACATGCTACAGTAGCCTGCCAAGTCCCGGTTTGTTTATCCAGGGTCAAGGTGACACAATTGGACTTAGAATTTGTGTTTAGCAAAAATGTTAACCAGTCTGTCTGTCTGTCTGTAACATCTCTAACTCAAGTTCTGCTTGATGGATCCTTCCCAAATTTAACCACAGTGTTTATCTAAACATGCTTCAGTAGCCTAGTCCCAGCTCGTTTGTCCAAGGTTAAGGTCGCTTAATTGGACTTAGAATTTGCGTTATGCATTTGCGTTAAGCAAAAATGTTAACCTCAATTTATGTGGAACAAGTCCACTTATTTCAATAACGCTTTGTGATACAGCTTTGAAACTTGGAACACTTGTTCACCGTCACAACCTTCACCTGTAGGCAAGAGTAAATAACTCTTCCAAGCATTTTGACCATATTATGCCCCTTTTTAACTTAGAATTTTTGGTTAAGGCTTTGTTAAAGTCCATTTATTTACATAACCCTTTGAGATAAAGCTTTTAAACTTGGAACACTTGTTCACCATCACAAGCTTCACCTGTAGACAAGAGTACATAACTCTGTCAAGCATTTTGGCAGAATTATGACGCTTTTTAACTTAGAATTTTTGGTTAAGGTTTTGGTTTAAGTCCACTTGTTTACATAACCCTTTGAAATAAAGCTTTTAACCTTGGAACACTTGTTCACCATCACAAGCTTCACCTGTAGGCAAGAGTACATAACTCTGTCCAACATTTTGACAGAATTATGCCCCCTTTTAACTGAGAAATTTTGGTTAAGGTTTAGGTTTAAGTCCACTTATTTACATAACCCTTTCAGATTAAGCTTTTAAACTTGGAACACTTGTTCTCCATCACAAGCTTCAGAGTACATAACTCTGTCTAACATTTTGACATAATTATGACGCTTTTTAGCTTGGAATTTTTGGTTAAGGTATTGGTTTGACGGGTGTATATTGTGCCCACTGGCACTCTAGTTGTGAGTGTTGTCCATCTGTCTGTCACACTTTCTTGTCTGGACGTTAACTTGTATATGCCTGATGCCAGTTGGTTGAACCTTCATAATATGGAAAGAGCATAATGAGAGGAATTGTCATGCACAAGGTCCATAACTCTGGCTTCACTAATATTGGAGTTATTGCCCTTTTTACATTTTTTCACACATTTTTGTCCGGACGATAATTTCTATATACATGTATATGGCTCATGCCGTTAGATTGAAACTTCAAACCTGGAAAGAGCATGATGAGAGGAAGTGTCATACCCAAGTTCCATAACTCTGGCTTCGCTGATATTAGAGTTATTATTGCCCAATGAACAATTTTTCACACTTTTTTGTCGGGACGATAACTCCTCTATGGCTCATGCCATTGGATTGAAACTTCATACAATATACATGGAAAGAACATAATGAGAGAAAGAGTCATGCAAAAGGTCCATATCTCTGGGTTTAATACTGTTGGAGTTATTGCCCCTTGTACATTTGTTTCACACTTTCTTGTCCGGACGCTATCTCCTATATGGATAATGCCATTGGATTGAAACTTCATGCATGGAAAGAGCATGATGGGAGAAAAGTTTCATTTACAAGGCCATATCTCTGGCTTCAATACTTTTGAAGTTATTGCCCTTTATAGCATTTTTGTCCGATCAATAACTCCTGTTCTGCTGATGCTATTGGAATAACATTTCATTTATGGAAAGAGCATGATGAGAGGAAGTGCCATGCACAATGGCTATAACTCTGGCTTCACAAATAGTGGAGTTATTGCCCTTTGTACATTTTTTTTCACACTTTTTTGTTCGGACGATAATTCCTATAAACATGTATATGGCTCATGCCGTTAGATTGAAACTTCATACCTGGAAAGATCATGATGAGAGGAAGTGTCATACCCAAGTTCCATAACTCTGGCTTCGCTGATATTAGAGTTATTATTGCCCAATGAACAATTTTTCACACTTTTTTGTCCGGAGGTGGTCGTATATTGTCGTGGCCCTGTCCGTCCGTCCGTTCGTTCGTCCGTTCGTTCGTTCGTTCGTTCGTTCGTCCGTCAACATTTTGTTTGTCCGCTGTTTTCTGGGAAAACTATTTGACAGATATTAATGAAACTTCACACAAATGTTAAATGCATCAAGATCTGAAGCTGAGTTGATTCTGAGATTCATTTGATATTTCATTTCAGAGTTATGGCCCTTGTCCTTAAACAATATGCAAAGTTTGTCCGCTGTTTTCTGGGAAAACTATTTGATAGATATTAATGAAACTTCACACAGATGTATAATGCATCAAGATTTGAAGCTGAGTCGATTCTGAGGATCATTTGATTTTTCGTTTCGGAGTTATGGCCCTTTTACTTAAAAAATAATGCAAATACATGCAAATAGTTTGTCCGCTGTTTTCTGGGAAAACTATTTGAGAGATATTAATGAAACTTCACACACATGTTTAATGCATCAAGATCTGAAGCTGAGTTGATTCTGAGGTTCATTTGATTTGTCGTTTCAGAGTTATTGCCCTTGTCCTTAAAAAATATACAAATAGTTTGTCCGCTGTTTTCTGGGAAAACTATTTGAGAGATATTAATGAAACTTCACACAAATGTTTAATGCATCAAGGTCTGAAGCTGATTCGATTCTGAGGTTCATTTGATTTGTCGTTTCGGAGTTATGGCCCTTTTACTTAAAAAATAATACAAATACCTGCAAATAGTTTGTCCACTGTTTTCTGGGAAAACTATTTGACAGATATTAATGAAACTTCATACAAATGTTTAATGCATCAAGATCTGAAGCTGAGTTGATTCTGAGGTTCATTTGATTTCTCATTTCAGAGTTATGGCCCTTGTCCTTAAAAAATATGCAAATAGTTTGTCCGCTGTTTTCTGGGAAAACTATTTGAGAGATATTAATGAAACTTCACACAAATGTTTAATGCATTAAGATCTGAAACTGAATTGATTCTGAGGATCATTTGATTTTTCGTTTCAGAGTTATGGCCCTTGTCCATAAAAAATAATGCAAATAGTTTGTCCGCTGTTTTCTGGGAAAACTATTTGAGAAATATTAATGAAACTTCACAAAAATTTTAATGCATCAAGATCTGATGCTGAGTCAATTTTGAGGTTTATTTGATTTTTCGTTTTGGAGTTATTGCCCTTTTACTTAAAAAAAAATGCAAATATATGCAAATAGTTTGTCCGCTGTTTTCTGGCAAAACTGTTTGACAGATATTAATGAAACTTCATCCACATGTTTAATGCATCAAGACCTGAAGCTAAGTCGATTCTGAGGATCATTTGATTTGTTGTTTCGGAGTTATGGCCGTTGCACTTTACAAAAATCTGCAAAAATGAGGATTAGCTGTAACTTTTTTATTTAATAAGATATTCACTTCATTTTTTTAAAAAATAGTATCACCTTAATATGGAAATCAAGATCTGAAGCACAGATTAGAAAATGTCAACACTTATAAGGCATGTTGAATCAGAGAAAGTTTGCAAGTGGGCGTATTATGTACCGTATGCGGTACTCTTGTTCACACTTTTTTGTCCGGACGATAACACCTATATGGCTCATGCCATTGGATTGAAACTTCATACAATGTACATGGAAAGAACATAATGAGAGAAAGCGTCATGCAAAAGGTCCATATCTCTGGGTTTAATACTGTTGGAGTTATTGCCCCTTGTACATTTGTTTCACACTTTCTTGTCCGGACGATAACTCCTATATGGCTAATGCCATTGGATTGACACTTTATGCATGGAAAGAGCATGATGGGAGAAAAGTTTCATTAACAAGGCCATATCTCTGGCTTCAATACTTTTGAAGTTATTGCCCTTTGTTGCAATTTTGTCCGATCAATAACTCCTGTTCTGCTGATGCTATTGGAATAACATTTCATTTATGGAAAGAGCATGATGAGAGGAAGTGCCATGCACAAGGGCTATAACTCTGGCTTCACTCTGCCCTTTGTACATTTTTTTTTCACACTTTTTTGTCCGGACGATAACTCCTATATGGCTCATGCCATTGGATTGAAACTTCATACATGGAAAAACCATGATGAGAGGAAGTGTCATGCACAAAAGTTCCATAACTCTGACTTAGCTGGTACTAGAGTTATTTCCCCTTGAACATTATTTCGCACTTTTTTGGATTGAAACTTCATACATTGAAAGAACATGATTAGAGAAAGTGTCATGCACAAGGTCCATATCTCTCGGTTTAATAATATTGGAGTTATTGCCCTTGTACATTTGTTTCACACTTTCTTGTCCGGACGATAACTTCTATATGGCTAATGCCATTGGATTGAAATTTCATGCATGGAAAGGGCATGATGAGAGAAAAGTGTCATGTACAAGGGTCATAACTCTGGCTTCAATACTTTGGGAGTTATTGCCTTTTGTTGCATTTTTTGTCCCGTCAATAACTCCTGTTGTGCTTATGCTATTGGAATTATGTCTCCCCCCATATTTATATGGGGGAGACATATTGTTTTTGTGAGAGCTGTCTGTCTGTCTGTCTGTCTGTCCGTCTGTCCGTCTGTCTGTCACACTTTTTGTCCGGACGATAACTTCAATATGCCTGATGCCAGTTGATTTAAACTTCATATATGGAAAGAGCATAATGAGAGGAAGTGTCATGCACAAGGTCCATAACTCTGGCTTCACTAATATTGGAGTTATTGCCCTTTGTAAAAAAAAATCACACTTTTTTGTCCGGACGATAACTCCTATATGGCTCATGCCAGTGGATTGAAACTTCATATATGGAAAGATCAGGACGAGAGGAAGTGTCATGCACAAGGTCCATAACTCTGGCTTCACTAATATTGGAGTTATTGCCCTTTGTAAAAAATATCATAATTTTTTGTCCGGACAATAACTTCAATATGCCTGATGCCAGTTGATTGAAACTTCATATATGGAAAGAGCATGATGAGAGGAAGTGTCATGCAGAAGGTACATAACTCTGGCTTCACTAATATAGGAGTTATTGCCCTTTGTAAAAAAAATTCACACTTTTTTGTCCGGACGATAACTTCTATATGGCTCATGCCATTGGATTAAAACTTCATATATGGAAAGATCATAACGAGAGGAAGTGTCATGCACAAGGTCCATAACTCTGGCTTCACTAATATTGGAGTTATTGCCCTTTGTAAAAAAATCACAATTTTTTGTCTGGATGATTACTCCTATGTGACACATGCCATTGGAGTGAAACTTCATACATGGAACGATCATGATAAGAGAAAGTGTCATGCATAAGATCTATAACTCGAGCTTCAATAAATTTAGAGTTATTGCCCCTTGTACATTTGTTTAATTCTTTCTTGTCCGGACGATAACTCCTACATGGCTCTTGCCATCGTATTGAAACTTCATGCATGGAAAGAGCATGATGAGAGAAAGTGTCATGAACAAGGGCAATAATTCTGGCTTCAATACTTTTGGAGTTATTGCCCTTTGTTACATTTTTTGGCCGATCAATAACTGTTCGACTGATGCTATTGGAATGACATTTTATTTTTGGAAAAAGCATGTTGAAAGTAAGTGTCATGCACAAGGGCCATAAATCTGGTATCAGTATTTTTGGAGTTATTTGCTGTTATCATTTTCTTCTTGAAAAATGTAGTGTGGAAAACGCATAATGAGGGGAAGTATCATTCATCAAGACCATAACATTTTTAGTGATTTCCCTTTACATATTGTTTTTATTAGAGGGGAGACATCCGTTTTTGTGACAAAAACCTCTAGTTACATTTAGTTTATGGAAAGAGCATAATGAGAGGGAGTGTCATGCACAAGGGCTATTACTTTGGTATAATAAAAAATATTGAAAAATTTGGTGTGGCATAATGAGGAGAAATAGCATTCATTAAGTCCATTACTATGGTAGCAACATTTTGAGTTATTTCCCTTTACAAATGTATTATAATAGTAATACAAAATGTATAATAATACATATGTTTTTTGTTAGAGTTGTTTGTCTGTCTGTCTGTCACATATCTTGTCCAGTTGAGTTTTCATGAAAAGAAAATGAAATGTGACAATATGTCACAGTCTGAGTGTGTATGTGTGGTGGTTAAGGAGGGGGGGGGGGTGTTGAGGCGTGTTGAGGCGCATCTTGTTTTGTGACAAAAACCTCTAGGTCTTCTATGCAAAGGCGTTAAAAGGTGTTCTTGTGAAAGTAAGCATGTGGAGCAAATGTGTAGAGATAGAAAATGTTTTCCATTTCTTTACAAGGATGTGGTCAATGTGTCAAACAGTTTCGATCTCAGCTATTTGCAAAGGAAATGAATAATTCATCCATAGCATGTGAATGTTTCAAATTAACCTACATGTAGTCCTCCATAGGCTATTTTTAGACCAAACCTATTTGAATAAATCTACTGAAAAGGAGCATATACTAGAGAAAAGGAAAAGTTCTAAAATTTACCCATGGTGGGTAAATAGAGCATTAAAATTTTGCTCTAGTAGAGCAAATGCTCTATTTATCACAATAGTTTCAAAAAGTGACTTAAAGTGATTTAATAGTGGCGTACAAAGGTATTTTTATGGAGGAAAGGGTTAAATGTATACTTCTGGCAAAATGTTGTACATGTATTAACTCTATGCATGCTATTGCTAAATCATTTTGTTATCTGTTCAATTATCGTCTGATACTCTATTGTTATCTGGGTTATTTTTAAAACTATAAATTTTCTTTCTGAATTAAAGCTCACCTGGGTCTACTGTGTTTGCAAAGGTATGAAAAAGTGTTTATATGAAGGAAAGGGTTAAGTGACCACAAAATGAAAATATCTTGAGAAGTCTTTACCCTTTCCTCCATAAATACGCTTTTCTACACCCCTGTAAAAGTCACTTTTTAATCCCCCACACCATAGCAGAGGGGGTTATAGGAATGGCCTTCGTTTGTCTGTCTGTCTGTATGTATGTATGTATGTCTGTCCGTAACAATTTCGTGTCCGCTCCATATCTCCTATACCCCTTGAAGGATTTTCAAGAAACTTGCCTCAAATGTTAACCAAGTTGAGACGATGTGCAGAACATATGTGGCAGATATGTCGGCTCAAGGTCAAGGTCACATTTGAAGGTCAAGGGTTTTAACCTTCAATTTCCATTGCATTTTTGTGTCCTCTCCATATCTTCTAAACCCTTTTAAGAATTTTCATAAAACTTGAGTCAAATGTTAACCAGAACCAAATGTGCAGAACACATGTGGCAGTCATGTCGGCTCAAGTTCAAGGTCACATTTGAAGGTCTAGTGTTTAAACCTTCAGTTGCCATTACAGTTTCGTGTTCGCTTCATATCTTCTAACCCCTTTGAAGGATTTTCATAAAACTTGAGTCAAATATTAAATGAATTGAGACGATGTGCAGAACCCTTGCGGCAGTCATGTTGGCTCAAGGTCAAGGTCACGTTTGAAGGTCAAGTGTTTTAACCTTGAATTTCCATTACATTTTCGTGTCCACTCTATATCTTTTAAAGCCTTTGAAGGATTTTCATAAAAGTTTAGTCAAATGTTAGCTAAATTGGGACGATGTGCAGAACACATGTGCCAGTCATGTCGGCTCAAGTTCAAGGTCACATTTGAAGATCAAGTGTTCTTACCTTCAATTTCCATTATAGTTTCGTTATCTCATATACCCCTTGAAGGATTTTCAAGAAACTTGCCTCAAATGTTAACCACGTTGAGACAATGTGCAGAACATATGTGGCAGTCATGTCGGCTCAAGGTCAAGGTCACATTTGAAGGCCAAGTGATTTAATCTTCAATTTCCATTACATTTAGTGTCCGCTCCACATCTTCTAAACCCTTTGAAGGATTCTCAATTAACAATCACAGTATTATTACACTTTGTCAAATTCAATACTATCTTGTCTTGTGTTGTCTCATCCTAATGCATGAAATACAGTTTTAAAACCCATTGTATCACCTTAAGGTCAATGTCTTAACAGGGGTTTTTCACCTTCTATAACAGAGGCCTGTAAAAGGCCCCTTCCCAATTGAAATTTCTTGAAAATCATGCAGTTTTCCCAAAAACCCAAACTTATACCAGCTTTTTTGTTTCCCAAATCAGCAATTTTGGCGATAATTCTGCCCAAAATCAGCAGGCTAAGGCCCCTTCCAAATTAAGAGAGAAAAAGCCCTGCTTAATTTAGGTGGCGGATATAGCTGTCCTTTGGACTACCTTGTTGAAACCATTGTGATAAATAAAGCATTTGCTTTATAGGAGCAAATTCTTTTTTATCACAATGGTTTCAGAAGTTCAGAACTACAAAATTCTAAAAGTTTCCTTTTCTCCAGTAAATGCTCCTTTTTGGTAAATTCATTCAGGTCTAAAAATATACTGTGAGGGAATGGGTTAAAAAGGTAGTTTTGTGATTGATGTACTGCCTGTCATACAGACTTACAATTAGATTTCTTTTGAGTGAGTTTAACCCTTCCCTTCATATAAATGTCTTTTCACGCATCTGCAAACAGAGTAGACACAGATCTTATATGAGCTGTCTGATCAGTGCTGCCCTGTTTGCTAATTGAATTTGATAAGAGTTGTTTAATTGGTTTCTAAACTAGCTACAATGTACTGCCTTCCATATTTCATATAACTATATGTATTTTGTCCGTTAACCCTTCGCTTGCTATTCACGTCAATATACATACCTGTAAATAGTGAAGACCCAGATGAGACAGCTCCTGCAGGAGCTGTCTCATCAGGGTCTGCACTATTTACCAGTTTATTGTGCAACCAGTGCATCCCACAGCAATGATTGCACAGCGAAATACTTGTACACAGTGAAGATATATGTAATTATACAACAGGGCATGGGTAAAGAAGGAGAAATGTATTTTAAAATTCAGCAAGCGAAGGGTTAACATTCAGTAGGTATTGAAATTTGAAATAAACAAGGAAAAGGAATAACCCTTTTCTGACGTAATGAATGTTAATGAGATGAAAGTTTGATCATTTGGGAATAAACACAGGGATTTTAGCCACGGCAATACTGTAGGATCAGATCTGTATTATTTCATAAGCAAACAGACCAGACCTTGGTCCTTAACCTTGATTTGTATTGATAGAAGTGCTTATTTTGTCAAATGTTCAAGACTTGGTTTAGAAAATTAACCCTTTCCCTCATATAAACGCGTTTTCACTCATCTTCAAACAGAGTAGACCAAGGTCAGACGACTCCTGGAAGAGCTGTCTGATCAGGGTCTGCTCTGTTTGCTACTAGAATTTGATACACTTGTTTCTTTACTTTCTAAAATGGCTAAAATGTTCAACCTTCCGTATATTTCATTATATCTATTTTGTCCATAAATATTCAGTAGGCATTGAAATTTGTAATAAACACAGAACAGGGAAAGGGTTAATACAAGTAAACTAAATGCAAAAAGCTAAACTGACCAGGCACATGAAATTACTTATACCCAGACAGGTAGGGACAGAGTAACACTTAATTTCCCACTTCATTTATTAGCTGGAGCATAAATATCCAGTCTGAAGGATTTCTACGCCCTCATATTTATCTCCATAAAACACTCATATCAGTCTCTCTATATATATATACACAGTGAAATCTCATTAACCCTTTCCTTGTTCTATGTTTATTACAAATTTTAATACCTACTGAATATTCATGGAAAAAATAGTTAAAATGAAAGATGGAAAGTGGAATATTGTAGCCATTTTAGAAAGTAAGAACACAGATCTTTGAAAATTCCATAAGCAAACAGAGTAGACCCTGATCAGACGGCTCCTCTAGGAGCCGTCTGATCTGGGTCTACTCTGTTTGCAAATGCGTGAAAACACGTTTAATCCACACACTCAATCATTCTTGGTCTTTAAGACATGTGGCAGTTTAAACGCAGGGTGATAGTCATTGAGAAGTTCCTCTTTGAACTTTCTGCATACATTTCTCCTTGCAATAATCATCCACCTGCCTTTAACCCTTTACCCAATAGCCTGTTTCTAGTTTTGAAGACATATGACCACTTAAAGCAGGTTGAAAGTAAAGCAGAATGCTTAAGGCGCATTCTGCTTTACTTTCAGCCTGCTTTAAGCTACCATCTACTAGGATATAGAAAATATTTATTATGCAATATGTTCATGACTGTATGAATTTGAACTATTTTCTTCAGCGGAGGAATAAATCAAACACGCGAAAAGCCGTTTCTATCAGGTAAAGGGTTAAAGTTCACAAGTTTCCTGTACTAAAAGTTTGAATATGGAGCTTTTACTGTATTTAACCCTCTAATCCATAAGTATGCCTTTCTACACCTATGCAAACAGAGAAGACCCAGATCAGACAGTTCCTATAGGAGCCGTCTGATCAGGGTCTGCTCTGTTTGCTTATGATATATAGATATTATTCTACACATTTTGCCATGGAAAAAACTTCATGTGTCCATATGCTATTATAACAAATTATTAATATTCATGATGTCATCATTTCTTTCATGAATATTCATGGAGGAAAGGGTTAAGGTCATTTTTCCATGTACTTTTACAATGACAGGAAATCCTGAGATCTTCCCAGAGTCTGAATGTACTCATGCGGAATATAGAAGTAACAAGGGTTTAATGAAACACTTGAAACTTTAATCTTTAGGCATTTTTAAATTGTGTTCTTTTATCTTATGTTTTCTTTCAATTTTTCTTTCCGAAATCATGATCAGAGTATCCATGAGTTTGGATCTTGATGAGACACCAATGAACTGTCTAGTCTGGATCCAAGATCTTGATGAGACACCAATGAACTGTCTAGTCTGGATCCATCAGTTTGGATCTTGATGAGACACCAATGAACTGTCTAGTCTGGATCCAAGATGTTTTCTGAAGTCATTCCCATATAACCTTTTATCATATAATATGACGTCAAACAATGGAAATCGATGTTTACATGTCATTAAAACAGCGAAAATACACTGTTTTAGTTATGTCAGAAAAAGAATCTGATGCTCGTTGTCTTTTAAGGTCACATGTTCCTAAACTCACCAAGAAAATGTTATTAAACTCGCCAAAGGCTCGCTTAATAACGTTTTCTAAGGATCGTTTAGGAACATGTGATCTTAAAAGACAACTCGCAACAGATCCTCTATATATAAAATACTATAAATTTAAGAGTTATATACATTTTCTTCCGCAAATATAGCTTGCAAGCTTAAATATAGACTAGTTAAGATTTCAGAGGTGAAATTAAGTTTGCAGATTAACTCGCAGCTGCAAGCCAAACTGCAAGCTTAATTTCATCACATGCTTGTGCAAGCTTAATTTTGGCTGTTCAGCATCAGTCAAGCTTGTGCAAGCTTAACCCTTTCCCTCATATAAACATGTTTTCACGCATTTGCAAACAGAGTAGACCCAGATCAGACGGCTCCTCGAAGAGCCGTCTGATCAGGGTCTACTCTGTTTGCTAATAGAATTTGATAGATCTGTTTCTTTACTTTCTAAAATGTCTGCAATGTTCCACCTTCCATATTCCTTTATAACTATTTTGTTAATGAATTTTTAGTAGGTACTGAAAATTGGCCTAAATACAGAACAGGGAAAGGGTTAAAACAAGCTTATTGCAAGCTTGCGGCAAGCATGCAATTTGGTTTGGGTTTAGGGTCAGTTCCTTTACTCTTTATCTGATAGATACATGTGTGCCTTTTGTAAACAAAGTAGACCCAGTTTAGATGACCCCTGTAGGAGCCATATGTTCAGATTCTGCTGTTTGCTTGTGCCATTCTTCAAATTTCTACTATGGTAAAAAATTCCTTTTTGCATAATACCATTGTAAAACTCAGCTAAAAGATATTCGTAATGCAGTAAAACCTCTCTATAATGGCCACTAAATTCTGTTAATTAGATGGTATTTAGGGAAGGTGGCTGCTTCCATCTACCTTTAACACAAAACACTTGATGTAATTTAGTGGCCGTTATAGAGAGGTATTACTGTACAGGTATAATTACAATGTATTTCTTGAATGTTCATGAGGGGAAGGGGTTCAATATGATATACAATCATGTACATACAGTCATACTCCTTAACTTGATCAAACTTCACAGTAATGATCCACTTTGTCAAAGTTTTGTAAATGGTTTAATTTGCTGCAAAAGTAGGTCACTGGAATGTTACAAAAAATGTAAAAAAACTTCTTTTGAAAATCCTTGAGCCATTGTTTTCGGTGAGGTACAGTTGTCTGAACAATTTTGGTAGATGACTAGATGTACAGTAAAAGCAGGTTGTTGTTTAAAGAAGGGCAAACTTTTGACATGCATTAAGCAACCACCTGCCTTACAGACACATTATTAGGCCTCTTTTTGATGGCCACTTAAGACAGGTTCTACTGTACATAATAGATAACTATTGTTTTAACCAGCTGCCAAGGTGAGGGTAAACTGTTTTTTTTTGTCAGTTGACCTTGAATTGGTTTTTGATAAATAGAAGACCTGCAGACAAGAAGGAATTTATGTATTGGCAGTCATCAGGGATTAGTCAATGTGTCTTATAATTATGGTAAAGATCACTTTGGAGTTAGGATATATAAATTATTTACATGAGGGATTTTTTCAAATTTGCTTTGTACTGTTTAATTTTAGAGAGGTTTGGCAGTCAGAAGATTGATGAGGCACTCATCAAACGAATAGAGAAATTGACAGGCAAGAAAGCCCACCATTTCCTGAGGAGGGGAATATTTTTTTCACACAGGTGAGCAAATTTTGAACATTCCCATATAAAATAAGCTTAGTATCTTTTGCAAATAGAGTAGACTGAGGTCAGTCAGCTCCTGTAGGAGTTGTCTGATTAGGGTCTG
Organism: Azorinus chamasolen; assembly: GCA_963576725.1. NCBI lineage: Eukaryota > Metazoa > Mollusca > Bivalvia > Cardiida > Solecurtidae > Azorinus > Azorinus chamasolen. Next base: position 43,200,034 of record OY755235.1, read on the forward strand.
CTCTCTTAGCTCAGGGGATAATATATATCTGATTCCACCATAATAAAAACATTTCTACCATAGAGAGTTAAAAAAGGTAGTTCTTCATTTTATCAATTTTCTACCATAGAGATAATTTGTTAACTTTGTTCATAATGCCAACATAAAAAAAGCTTATTGTCCAAGTTTACATTATTTTTACATAAATATTCCTGACATTAAAGGTTATGTGCCACATTATATCTTTTTATAAACATCGCAATGATTTTGATTCAAATGGGACACCCAGTTCCTCCTCTCAATCTGTTGATAAAGCTGAATAAGTTAACCCATTCCTTCATAGCCTATTTTTAGCTCGTCTGTTCCGAAGATAAGTATAAGAGGTATCAACATAAAACTTCATAGGTTAGTAGATCTCATTGAGGGGAAGGTCCCTACATTATAAGAACCATAACTCTTGATTTCAAAATTTTGGAGTTATGGCCCTTTATATTTTTCAAAAATGTTTAATTTAGCTGGACAAGCACCAACTCAGACGTGTTGGCGCTGCAGGTGGCTCTTGTTAGACCCAACTTCTTACTGAAATGGAGTGGTTACTAGAAAAACATTGAAAAAATTAGAATTGTGTAGTTTTGTAAACAATGTGATAAATAGAGCATCTGTTTATCACAACGGTTTCAATAAGTGACTTTTACAGAGGCGTCAATAGGAGGAAATGGGTTAATAACTATTATGGCACTAATTTGATAACTTTGAATTAGAGTGATGTTGTAGCAAATAGTGTAGATCCTGATCAAACTGTTTCTTCAAGAGCAGTTTTATCTTGCACTTCACAATTTGCCTAAGCTTGTCTGTTTAATTTCTTAGAAAAATTAGGATGTTCGACATTTCATCAAGATTCAGAGTGATTGACACTTTATTATCCCCTGCTGAAGGCGGTTACAGGAAACAGGTTAGTTTTTCCCAGAAACTTTGTGAAAATGTTTAATACCATAACAGAATGTGGGCCTGCAAGTATCATTCACAATGACCATGGAACACGGTAATTATGGTCCTTTGTTTGCCAAAAACGTTTTTGCCTGTCTGGAGCAATTCCTTAGAAATTGTATGGAGTTTTTCTATGAAACCATGTGTAAATGTATGTAGCATAAGGACATGTGGCTCTGCAAGTATTATTTATATTGAACCAGGAAAATGAGAATTATGGCCCTTTGTTTATGAAAAATGTATCCATTTTGTCTGTCTGGTACCATTTCTCGGAAATTGATCGAAATTTTCCTATCAAACTTTGGGAAAATGTTTAGTAGCATAAGGACATGTAGCTCCGTAAGAATCATTAATATGGACCGTGGAACACAAGAGTTCTGGCCCTTTGTTTGCCAGATTTTTGTCTGTCCAGAGCCATCTCAGAAACTATTTGGAATTTTTCTATGAAACTTTGTGAAACTGTTAAGAAGCATAAGGACATGTGACTCTGCAAGTATCACTCACATTTATCATGGAACACCAGAGTTATGGCACTTTGTTTGTGAAAAACCTTTTTCTCCCTTTGGTCAATAACTCAGTAAGATACGGAGGTCAGCACTTGTTTGGTGGGGGATATAAATTCAATGAATTTGCTTGTCTTCATGTGAAAAAAAATGAATATTCTTGTAAGCTATAATAACGTCACAAGTACTAATTACAGTAAAACCTCTCTATAACGACCACTAAATTACATCAATTATTTTGTGTAAAAGGCAGGTGGCTGCTTAAAGCAAGGTGAAAGTAAAACAGAACACTCCTATAGGAGCGTTCTATTTTACTTTCATCTTGCTTTAAGCAGCCACCTGCCCTAAGTACCAACTAATTAACACAATTTAGTGGCCGTTATAGAGAGGTTTTACTGTATTTGCAAACAGAGCAGACCCTGACCCAGATCTTGAGTTTACAAAGGCATTAATATGTATGTAGTGAAATGTTAAGGAATTTGTAATGAAAAATAATGTGAACTGGAACTTTAATTTGCAGACAAAAATTCTTATACATGTATGACTACGCCTTTCTCAACTCTTTGCATGCTAAGTAATTTTTCGTCTGCAACAATTGTTGTCATCTTCAATTCTTGAAATAACTTTTCTCTAATTTCTTTGTAAAAATATGATCTAGATGACAAACAGTTGTGTCTCATCTGGATCCAAACTGTTTGCATAGGTAATGACAGTTTCTCCGCTAGTGTGCAAGGAGTTAATAATATGTGAAAATCACCCTCTTGGCATCACTGATATGCATGTATATAAAAAGGTAAAGTTTTAGATACTGATGTCAAACTCATTAGAAAAATTGCATGCTGGCAGTGACTTTGTTACAACATTTTCAAGGAGTTTGGATCCAGATGAGAAACACTGTAACTCAGCCTCTCTGCAGGATCCAAACTGTTTGACATGTCACATCTGTTCCATTTTTGAAGGGAAATAAACTAGAAATAATGAACACAATTTGTAGACAGCACTTACATTTGTACTTACCAGTGAAAGAATTATATTTGCTTATAATAACCCTTTCCTCCACAAATACGCCTTTCTACACCTCTGTAATAGTCTTTTCTTGAAACCATTGTGATAAATAGAGCATTTGCACCATAGGAGCAAATGCTCTATTTATCACAATGGTTTCTATGCTGCACAATTTCAACATTTTCCTTTTCTCTAGTAAATGCTCCTTTTTATGCCCCCCAGATTTGATCTGGGGGGCATATTGTTTTTGCCCTGTCTGTCTGTTTGTTTGTCAGCAACATTAATATTGGTCATAACATTTGAGCCAGTACAGATAGCGACTTGATATTTGGCATGCATATGTATCTCATAAATCTGCACATTTTGAGGGGTGACATGTCAAGGTCAAGGTAATCTTTCAAGGTCAGAGGTCAAATCTATGGGTCAAATTACCGACTTTAACATTGGCCATAACTTTTGGACAAGTAGAGATACAGACTTGATTGTTGGCATGCTTGTGTATCTCATGAAGCTGCACATTTTGAGGGGTGACATGTCAAGGTCAAGGTCATCCTTCAGGGTCAAAGGTCAAATTTATTTTTTTGGCTGTAACTTTAACGCAACTTTAATATTGGTCATAACTTTTGAGCCAGTACAGCTAGTGACTTGATGTTTGGCATGCATATGTATCTCATAAAGCCGCACATTTTGAGGTGTGACTTGTCAAGGTCAAGGTCATCCTTCAAGGTCAGAGATAAAATATATGGGTCAAATCACTGACTTTAACATTGGCCATAACTTTTGGACCAGTAGAAATAGAGACTTGATATTTGGCATGCTTGTGTATCTCATGAAGCTGCACATTTTGAGGGGTGACTTGTCAAGATCATTCTTCAGTGTCAAAGGTCAAATTGTCTGTTTGTTTGTCTGTAACTTTAACATTGGTCATAACTTTTGAGCCAGTACAGATAGAGACTTGATATTTGGCATGCATATGTATCTCATAAAGCTGCACATTTTTAGGTGTGACATGTCAAGGTCAAGGTCACCCTTAAAGGTCAGAGGTCAAACGTATGGGTCAAATCACCGACTTTAACATTGGCCATAACTTTTGAACCAGTACAGATAGAGACTTGATATTTGGCATGCTTATGTATCTCATGAAGCTGCACAGTTTGAGGGATGACATGTCAAGGTCAAGAAATTCTTCAGGGTCAAAGGTCACCAACTTCAAATTGGCCATAACTTTTGAACCAATAGAGATAGAGTCTTGATATTTGGTATGCATGTGTATCTCATGAAGCTGCACATTTTGAGGGGCAACATGTCAAGGTAAAGGTCATCTTTTAGGGTCAAAGGTCACCGACTTTAACATTGGCCATAACTTTTGAACCTGTAGATACAGGGTTGACATTTGGTATGCATGTGTATCTCATGAAGCTGCACAGTTTGGGGGTGACATGTCAAGGTCATCTTTCAGGATCAAAGGTCATCGACTTTTAACATTGGCCATAACTTTTGAACCAGTAGAGATACAGACTTGATAGTTGGTATACATGTGTTTCTCATGAAGCCGCACAGTTTGAGGGGTGACATGTCATGGTCAAGGTCATCCTTCATGGTCAAAGGTCACCAACTCTTAATATTGAGTTTGGGGGTGACATGTCAAGGTCATCTTTCAGGATCAAAGGTCATCGACTTTAACATTGGCCATAACTTTTGAACCAGTAGAGATACAGACTTGATAGTTGGTATACATGTGTTTCTCATGAAGCCGCACAGTTTGAGGTGTGACATGTCAAGGTCAATGTCATCTTTGAAAGTAAAAGGTCATTAACATTGGCCATAACATTTGAACCAGTAGATATACAGCCTTGATACTGGTATGCATGTGTATCTCATGAAGCCGCACAGTTTGAGGGGTGACATGTCATGGTCAAGGTCATCCTTCATGGTCAAAGGTCACCAACTTTTAATATTGACCATAACTTTTGAACCATTAGAGATACAGACTTGATATTTGGTATGCATGTGTACCCCATGAAGCTGCACAGTTTGAGGGGTGACATGTCAAGATCAAGGTCATCCTTCAGGGTCAAATATCATATCGAGGGGGCATAGTGTTTCACAAACACTTCTTGTTGGTAGATTCATTCAAACAGGTTGGGTCTTAAAATAGCCTATAGAGGAATGGGATAATGTAGATACCAGTCTACAGTTTCTGCCATGACCAGAAATTGCTCTGTTTGCTCATGAAATAATATAGATATGATTCCAGTTTCTTACACCTTCAAAAATTCTTGTGTTCATCTGACATTATAAAAAATAAATTAATTAATATTTTATGATGTCATTATTTCTTACATTAATTTTAAAGGAGTAAAGAGTTAAATGTACTTGAAATTGATTTTGTAGCAACTTTTTTCAATCTTGTTTGATTTTCAGGGATATGCACTTGATGCTGGACCTGTATGAACAGAAGAAGCCGTTTTATCTGTACACTGGCAGGGGCCCATCCTCAGAGGCCATGCACATGGGTCATCTGATTCCTTTTGTTTTCACAAAGTAAGTCTGAAATTACCTGTTTATCACTTACCCTCATACAAACACCTTTTCACGCCTTTGCAAACAGTATATACCCAGATCAGCCAGCTCCTGTAGGAAATTATAATAGATCTTAGTCTACTGTTTCTACCAATACCAAATATTCATATGTAAATATACCATTAGAGTAAAAAAATGGAGCTAATAAATACAGTCAACCTTCATTACAGCAGCAGTGTTGGTGAATCCTGATATTGACACTGTATCAAAATTGCCGTTGTAAAAAAATGCTATTGGCACCGTAGTTTACTTCACCCAGTTGGTATATTATTGCTGAATAGGCTTTCAGTTATCATCTACCAGCTTGGCAAGTACTCATATACATGAAATACTTCATTTTGTTTTAACCCATTCCTCCATAGGTTATTTGTAGACCCAACCTCTTTGATGAATCTACCGAAAAGGAGCATTTACTAGAGAAAAGGAAAATGTTATAATTGTTTAGTATAGAAACCATCGTGATAAATAGAGCATTTGCTCCTCTGGAGCGTATTTATGGAGGAAAGGGGTAACCCTTTCATCCATATAAAATGCCTTTACTAAGAGAATGGACCCAGATCAGATGGATGGTGTGTTTAGGGTCTGTTCTTTTTGCTTATGAACTTATCATAGATCTGACCACAGTTCCAACACATACCACAATATCCTTTGTACATGTATATATAATTATATAGAAATTCAGCAGATACATATTCATGATGTCATTGTTTTTACATGAATATGTAAAAGGAACAGGATTAATAGTTTATATTTGTAAGTAGCCCTGTTTTTCATCAGGATATAAACTTCAGAGGTCCAGACAAGATGCATAACTCTTTGCACGCTAAGTAAATTTTCATCTGCAACAATTGTCGTCTGCTTTAATTCTTAAAATAACTTTTCTCTAATTTCTTTGCAAAAATATGATCAAGATGACAAACAGTTTGGATCCTGATGAGACGCCGCATTATGCGGCGTCTCATCTTATATCCAAATTGTTTGCATAGGTACATGCAATCACAGTTTCACCGCTAGCTGCAAAGAGTTAAATTAAAACATTTTCAAGAATAACTTCTTAATTTCTCCACCAAACACCATGTTGTGACGACTCTTTAGAATCGTCTCTTCAAGACGATTCTAAAAAGTGGTCAAAACATAGTGTTTGGTGGAGAAATGACGATTTTAGTTTTTGTGTATGCACCTTTATCTGTAGCTCTGTAAACTTATAATAATCTCAGTATGTTTTTATGAAATAAAACATCTGCTTTGAAAATGAAACAAACACCTACTTTGTAAGTAAATGCAGGAGACAAGTGCACTGGCATTTGAAAACAGTGTAGACGCAGATCTGGACTCCGATATTCAGCAGTGATGGTTAATAGATATGGTGCAATATTTTTTGACACAATACATTGGAATATCTTCTGTTTTACTGGCAGGTGGCTGCAGGATACCTTTGATGTTCCCCTTGTGATACAGATGACCGATGACGAGAAATTTCTATGGAAAGATATGACAATTGAGGAGGCACATAGACTTGCCTATGAAAACGCCAAGGACATCATTGCCTGTGGCTTTGACGTGAACAAGACCTTCATTTTCAGTGACATTGACTACATCGGGTAACTGTTACATATAACCTGAGATACCCTTATTAACCCTTTCCTCCATAAATACGCCTTTCTACGCCTCTGTAAAAGTCACTTTTTGAAACCATTGTGATAGAGCAATTGCTCTTTAGGAGCAAATGCTCTATCACAATGGTTTCACAACTGTAAAATTCTAAAAAATTTCCTTTTCTCTAGTTAATGCTCCTTTTTGGTAGATTCATTCAAAGACATTGGATAAAAAAATAGGCTATGAGGGAATGGGTTAGTGTCTTATATTTATGTCTTACATGTGTTAATTAGAAAATACTCTTGTCGGATGTGTGCAGCATTATTACAATCTTTATGGTGAAATACCCTTGGACAGAGGTGAAAGGACAATGTCACCAATAGAAGTCTAAAACCCACATTGAAGCCTATTTTGTTGATAATGATAGGTTTTAAATGTCAACAATCGCTGATCAGCAAATGATATGAATTGGTAATTCTAAGTGTTGTTTTAACCCGTTACTTCTTAACCCTTCTCTTGCTGAATTCTAAAATACATTTCTCCTTCTTTACCCATGCCCTGTTGTATAATTACATATATCTTCACTGTGTACAAGTATTTCGCTGTGCAATTACTGCTGTCGAGTGCACTGGTTGCACAATCAACTTGTAAATAGTGCAAACCAGATGAGACACCTCCTGTAGGAGCTGTCTCATCTGGGTCTTCACTATTTACAGGTACGTATATTGATGTGGAAAGCAAGTGAAGGTTAATCACACCTTTTTAAGCCTTTGCAAACAACCCAGATTGTTCCCTTAGGAGAGCCGTCTGATCAGGATCTGTACTATTTAATGGGGGGGGGGACTGCAGGAGCTGTCTCATCTGGGTCTTCACTATTTACAGGTAAGTATATTGACGTGAAAAGCAAATGAAGGGTTAATCACACCGTTTTATGGCGTTCAAACGCCATATACTAGTCGGTCTCTTTACGGCAACGAGTTCACTTGTCTAGTGAACATGCGCAAGACAAAATAGTTTTCTTCAAGTCTGCACTAGTTTGGTTGTAAAATGTTCATGTATGTGTTTACTCTTCATGTATTTAATAATAATTTGCTGTGTGAGATAATTACTACTAATCTACACAAAGATAAACTTTTTAAAAGTCTTGAATTTTAATAAACTCCAAGTACGTCGATGCTCCAGAGTGGGCCCTGTACTTTAATCTGAAGAAGAAGCCGAAGAAGAAGACACGAACGAATATTTTTGTCGTATTTTTCGCAACACCTTGGCATTCTAAAGCAGAAGGAATATAGCCGAGGTTTCCGATTGCATTTTTATACCCATTCGTAACTGATTAGCATATAGACCTACATCTTCAGCCAATCAAACTGCCTTTTGCATCGCATTCGGTCATTTCCGTTTGACCCGTACTCAAAATTAGAAATAGGAAGTTTCATAAAGGACAAGGTCAAAGAAATCCCATATACACATTTATCACGCATCGAACAGCGTGTTTTGACTATGGCTCCCAACCTCAACACAAGTCTAAGTCTTACAAGAAGTAAAACCGTAAGAACACGGGGTTCTTTCGGCTTATCAAAGTAAGTTTTATCCATTGAAGGTTTTCAACACATATTCAATCAAATTATATTCCAGTGTCTCTTCTATGTATCGTGTAACCGCCGAGTCTGCTCAAGACGTTTGTGTCGTGTAAAAGCGAAAGTAGGTAGCAATTTGTTGAAATGTCTTTCCCAGCTTACAACTCTACTTCTGACTGTAGTTCTGAATTTGAGTTTCATCAGGTTCCAAACAACTACCGTAAGTGTATGTACATGTATGGATCTACTTAGTAATTAAAAATAAAAGCAGTCTGCCTTCAAATTTGTAAGCAGACTACATTTATTCAAAATAAACGAGTGCTGAACATGGAAAAATAAATGTTATGTGTAAGAAATAGTTGAACAATAAATGTAGCATTAAAGCATTAATTGACCCTTTACTTCATGAATATTCATATAAGAAATAATGACATCATGAATATAATTAAGATATTCTTTTGCCATAGTAGAAACTAGAAGCATGTCAATATATAAACAGCAGATCATGAGATGGCTCCTTTTGTTTCAGTCTGTCATATTTTTATGCCCCCAATCAAGAATCAAAGGGGGGGGGGGGGGGGGCTGACTTTGTTGGTTTGTTGGCTTGGCTCAAACTTTAATGTTGGCAATAACGTTGTAGCCATTGCACATACATACTTCAAACCTGGCATGTCTATGCAACTTACAGAGGCGAACATTTTTATTATATTTTTTATTTTTTTTTT